>AWOL01S0018181.1:0-15723 GCA_000715115.1 Nicotiana otophora
TCGGTTGCTTAGCCTTACGTCGCCCTTCCAAGGAACTTCAGGAAGGCGCCGCGTAACAGAAGGTATGCAAACATATATTCGTGAACTCCTCGTTCCACCATATACGAATGAGACTTCATAGGTTGCTCTCACACATATAGAGCAATGAATAAGATGTCATATACCTATGGAGCTAACTGCAAACCGATACCATTTATGAATTAATATTAGAATAAATCCAACAGCAAAAACATACCTGCCAAAACAAATTAATAGTATTATCCAGAAAGCCGCACTTAGCCAACTTGATTCCTTATATGCAACCCAGACCTGGTAAAACAGTGCAACCCATATAAGATCAGCAATCTTCAAACACCAGTGAGACTAAGAGAAAAGATAGCTATTGAAAAACTTACCGAGAGAGCCACAATATTGACATAGAAATCAACTAGTGTTGCTGACAGCCACCTGCACGGATATTGAATTCTTAGATTGCATGTCAAAGAAAGATTTATATCATGCAAGTTGATATTCGACCAATGTATGGGATGCACGCAGAGGCGGAGCCGGGATTTGAAGCTAATGGGTTCGGGATTCTATTCCTTCTAAGTTACTGGGTTCTAAATTAATAATTTATATATATTCAACGAATTTTTAAAGACAAATACAGAGTTTAGACCAAAGTTACTGGGTTCGGCCGAACCCGCCTCTAAAGCTCTAGCTCCGCCCTTGGATGCACGTGTATCACTTCATCACAAACTCACGAAGTTTGCTTTCAAGAGGAAACTTTCAAACAAGTTTGCAAATGATGGATTGCAGCCCTTTGGACAAAGAAGAAAACAGCTTTCTAGACTGACAGTTTTCCTAAATCCAAGCCCTAAGAATGCCCTGTACATAGTAAATCCATGTAATGGAAGAAAAAGCTCATTTCAAAAGTATTTCATAAGTTCAATTTTAGAAAGCAAAGAAGAGGATAACAAATACAACATTCTGATTAAAATTTAGCATCAGAACAGCACGTTGTTAGGTTTAGAATTTTAATGATGATTAATAACAAAAAGCCTTGACTAATGTAAAACTACTATCTGTGCAGATTCACTAATCAAATCCAAGGAGGCATAAGAGAATTAAGAAGCAACGGCTCTGAAGAATATAAGGAAAGAAAATCAATCTAGCATATCAAAGAGCCAACGGCTATGATATTCAAATCTGCCAATCAAAGGAATACAAGGAAGGAAAGGGAATTAATCAAACAAGCAAGAGATTCTCAAGCATACAAGGAAGGAAAAGAAATCAGTCAAGTACGAGAAATCAGCGGAAGGAGCCAAATGATTGAAAAGACAAAGGAGCCAAACTTCACATTGAGAATGAATCTGGTTGTACTTCACACGCTGGATTCATGAGGCTACCCCTGGGTCCTACTCTTAGAAGATTCTGCCTCAAAAGGAAAAGTCACACTATCAATGATTTTCAACAATCTCAAAAAGAGGAATTAGGAACTCAATCGAGCACTATTAAAGAAGAGGAGGAAGGACGAGGAAGTTTACGCAACCTAATACATGTTTCTATATCTTTTTAGTTCTTAGTCCAAACACTGTATTCTTGAGTTTACTAGTGTCGCAAAAGATAGAAAGAGTAAGAAGACAAAACAAGAGTTGTGTCAAGCAAAGATAAACATTGTTGCTTAATATCGTTAGTGGTGAACGAACTAAAACCACAACTGTTGTAATGACTTAATATTGAAGATCTAAGAGAACCCTAGTGACCCAAGGAACTAGATGTAGGTACCACACCGGTACTGAACCAGTATAAAACTCCTGTGTCTTTACTGTTTTTGTTTCTGCATAATTTACTTCTTCTGAAATCAAACCTGCTGGAAAAGATTAGTCGACTATTTCTCTCTCTAGTCAACTAAGTTTTTAAATTGGGCACAATTCACCCCTCCCCTCTTGTGTTTCACACATGTCTTCCGATCATAGAATGTGAAATCCATAGATACTTATCTGTCATATGTCACACTGAAGGTAGTATCAAGTTTTCCGGGGAAACTGAGAAAGCTCAACATAGATCAATCCAGTCAAATATTTTGATATTTTAAGTTCATATAATATTATCAAGGACTAAATGATAGTATGAGGTAAGATATCATCAATAGTCTTTGTCCATGCAAAATGAGCAAGTCAATCAAATTATCAGACAAACAATTTATACATTTTAGGAGCGCAAATCATTCTCAGTAACCTTATCCCAACCTCAGATCACTGTAACAAATATATTCTCTCATTTAGGAATCTCATTCCGGGAAAGACATATACTTCCTGAAGGATATAAGATGCTGAGGAGCATAGAAGATACTGAAAAAATGAGAAGGGTGTTTTCCTCCAGAGTAGCACAAAGACTTCCAGTAAAGAGAAGTTTCTGCCACTTCCCTTAAAAGTGCATCAATTTAGAAAGCAAAACAAAGGAGATCTAGCTATTAGCTCAAACAAGAAAACAAACAAATATTTAAAGTGCTGACAAAGTAATCCGTCACAACTAATATCCTCTAAAATATGTTCCAGTCTCCACTTTACTAGGAAAGACTATAGTCAAAGTTGATGGTCATCTGATTAAAAGTAGGAATAAGTAAAGAACTTACGGAGTGAAAACATCTCTGCGAAATGGAGAACCATCAGTTACAATGGTGTAAATCAGTGTCCCTAGCATCAGACAGCCCAAAACAAGAGATAGAATTCTTGCAGTTAAAAGAGAACACTTCCTCCTTTGTTCTGTTTCAGTCCTAAATCACAAAATTTCATCAGATCATTGTAAGTTAAGCTCATTTTCAGAAAGAAAACTAACACAAATAGATGTGTCTCATGATATAACATTGATGGGAGAGCTACAAACTCCAAGTAACACTTATTTGTATCAGTTAAAGTTCTACTACAGTTCTTTTCTGCAAAGAGTAGGTTATTACACAGCCTACAACCACATGACCTGATAATATAATTTACTGCAGGGTCTTGTACAAATAGAAAGAAACATACAATATCAGAAACTTACTTTTTCTGGCGTCGTAATAGGACAAAGTAAATTGGATCCTGTATAGATTCTTGAGTTGAAAGATTCAGGAACTGCAAGACAATGTAGCCGCATGTAGTAATGCTGCGAAGGGGTTAGAGAAAAGGTTATCGCCATCCCTGAATATATAGTCACAAACTGATAAATGTTTATGGATAATATTGTCTGAACACCGTTAAGGGCAATAACACCATGGCATTCTGATGCCATAAAAGGATAATACAAACTGAAAAGGAAGATATTCATTGCCAATAGAATCTAAGAAAATTTTATCTTATGGAATGCTGGATGCCAAAGGATATTAAGATAAATGTGCAGTCTCACACATAGAGGATATAATGAGAGAAAGGCGCCTGTAATAGTTTGCCAATACCTTATGCAACCTCCAAATACACCAGTCCCTTGGAGCAACATGATGGTGATTGAAGGTGCTAAAAGGGAATGAAATATGCCTATATCACATGGAGGAGAACATAATGGCTGCAGAGATCCATGTAACAATACCAATTAGTGCGGACCGAGGATCAATTTTTGCAGTTACACAGACATTAGGGTCATGAGGGAGATATTTAGAGAATTTCTAAAACTTTGCCTTACAAGACAAATTTCATGCTAGTACTGGAATGAAATGGGCCAGAATATAGCAGAATATGTAGAGGATTCATGTTGCATCGGATCGAGGTATAGTTGATCGATTGATTGATTGGGTGTATACCAACAAAGTTATCTACATGGTTCCATATAAATTGATTGATTGGTCACACTGTTCATATATGTGAAAATTTCAACCAAGAATTCAGTCTTATAAAAGATGCTTAGAGAAAGCTTAAAGGACAGTCATCATCTAAACTAAAAGTTCATTATCGGTAAAGTTGTTTTGTATACAAGAATAAGGTAGGCATACCTTCCTAAACAGAACAGCAAGACCGCCCAAAGTAGTGCAGTAATCCAGTTCGATTCCTTGTAGGCAACCCAGGACTAATATGATAACACAATGCCAAAACATGAGAGCAAATCTTTTGGAGTTAAGAGCAGAGAAACATAGCAATATGTGATGCATTCAGACCAATATCTCGGAATCACAAAATTGTTGTCAAAGCAATTGAAAACTAAAGGACCTCAAAGATTCACCCCAACAAAAAATAAAGAGACAAGAGAGTCAACTACAGGTTAGATATTTTCCTAATCACAGTTTTGCTTAAACTGCAGGATGAGTGATACATTAGTGCAAAAGAAAATTTCAAATCTCAGCCTAAGGCTATGGATTAAAAATGCAGACTGTAAGATGCTAGTTTTACTAGTATTTGCACAAATGTCTGCGGCTCTTAATGAAGTGCAAAAGAGATTTTCAGTTTTCAGCTAAAGGCTATTGATAAAAATGTGAAAACCCGATGCTAAAGTTGACCCAGTCCCCATACTAAAGTTCATGATCAGTTCTCAGCCTAAAGCTATGGATAAAAATGCGAAAGCCTTCACACTATTGGTGTTAAATTTCTTCCAATTCCCACATTACATTAGTTACTCGCAAATCATGTTATATTAGCACTAGCTTTGAAGCTAGTTGAGTTTTAACTATTCGTCTATAGGCAAATTCAAACATGTTCTCTTTAATGTCCAATGCTAGTGACACTGTACCAAATAAAAAGCAATTGAACTTCAGAGTAAACATTCAGAAGCACTAAAAAATAATCATGTCATACCCCTATTGCAAAAATGTTGATGTAGAAATCTATCAAGGTTGCTGCCATCCACCTGCAACATCCATTCCACCAATTTCAAATTGTTCGGAAAACAGATGGAACTAAAACCATTCTCACAAAAATGCTACTATAACATAAGTCAGTTAAGACGTAATTAAATAAATAAAAACTGCCTCATTTCTAACAGCTTGAAGGTGCTCACATAAATTAATATAGTAATAGAGCAGATAGAACTCCTGAATACAAAATGGAGTATTATTTATAAAAAAGATATTTTCACTTAAATAAAAGTATTTTCTTTCTAAACAGTTTAAGGTTTTAGATAATGCGGTTCCATAATTCAACAAAATCTACAAACTTTTTTTTACCATTTATCCAATCAAGAAAAAATCAAAATAGAATAGTAGTAATTAGTAAGATAGAGAGAAAAGAAAAAATACGGGGTGAGGAGTTCTAAGCGGAAAGGGAGGCCATCAGTGACGACAGTATAGATTACAACGGCTGAGGCCAAACATCCCAACACGGTGAAGAGACTTTTTAATGCAATTGCCAATGTTACTGCCATCTTCCTTTACTGTGTCTTCGTCTACCAGTTTTGCAAATAAGGAAAGGAAGCGTGTTAAAAATGGAAGAAAAAAATGTGAGAAGGTCATTGCTCCACGTCCACTGAGTTTGTGTCACTGTCTTCAAGTTCAAAATTTCTTGTATTTTTAGTCATAATAATGGAAACGAGTTGCTTCTTGTTGTTGTTGATCATACTTGATAAGTTAAGTCTTTCATTTCATGACTTCATTCCCTTTCAAATAAAAGGTACTATACTATATTTGCAAATTAAAGTTTCTTTTTTTTCCAAGCCAAAAAAGAGAGAGGAGGAAATAAACACGTGGAGAAAGCAATTGGTACACTAATATTTAATTCATTCAAGCAGAGATTGGAAGCACATCATTGCCTTTTCTTTCTTTTTTTCCTATTCAATAAAAACAACAAAAGAATATACTATTTTCCAAGATTAATTATATCCAATTTAATGTGGATCAACCTATTTTAGTTTTTGCTACAAAATATATTTCAAGGTCTATGTCCTGTTGACTTTGACAGTTTGATCTTCAATTTTTCCTGACTTATTGGGTATTCATACAACCAAAACTTAATTGCAACAATGATTACTGATCTTCAAAGTTTTAGGTTGAAAAAATCATCTGGAAAATACTCACGCCCATCACTATAAAATCTATTATCTAGAGCGAGTTATGCTTAAACATGATTGTCATTTATTTAGTCATGTGCAACCATAAGATTGGTATCATATCATTCATTTAAGTCTACTGTAAACTTACACAATCTGGTGCTACTTCTGCATACCTAAGCTTCAAAAAGAAAAGATAGTATTTTTTCATCCGCTCCATGCATGAAGCAAACAGTAATTTTTTTGCATAACAAATAATTTCGCCTAACTGAAAGTTCATGGAGTAACAGTTACCAATCCAATTCATTGTTATACGTAGATGTAGAAAAATACAATTTTCAGAGTATACAATAAAATCCAACCAGCCAGGGTACGGCAAAATGCACAATTAGAATCTTTCTCAGAGCCAACTGCAATACAAGGAGACATTCCTGAGTTCCTATACCTCCAGTATCTGAATGTGACAAAGATGAACTTCTTTCCAAAACAACACTGAGGAAATCAATAGAATATGCAATCTTAAGTGAAGAGTATATGTAGTAATGGGTACAAAAGAATGGCTACGGCCTGAGAGTAACGATACTGTTGCAGGAAAAATAGGCAACAACAGCGATTACATATAGCACTCAATGAAATTGCTTCATCCGCCTTAACATGCACAACCACCTCTTTGCTCCGTCTCTGAAACTGCCTCCGGAATGCCCTGGAAGTATCTGGAAAACAGAACACAAGATTTTAGTATATGCAGGTTCCCTAGCTGCCAAAATGCAGTAGTTGAATGTAGAGGATGAAGAACATAGAGTAGGTTCACTATCTGGCCTACCAAAATGCATTTTCACTTCCAGTCGCTATATCATTAATAGTCGGTAGTCAATCAGGATATTATTACTCAATTATTCTACGCCATGTACAGAAAACTCAGGGAAAACCATTTAACGTACTACTGTCATAATTATCAGAGATATACTAATTCCGATTTCCGAAATACTTTTTCAGGTTCAAAGATTAAAGTGATATTATCTTATTAGAAATGCACTCTAACAAGATTCATTGGAGTTTATCCTAATAACCAACCATTGCCTGTCTAAACTTTCATTGTTACAGAAGCAGCAGGCACCATAGTAGAACATCCTATGATGAAATGACATTCCAACAAATCTATGAGCTCTTGAACTCTTTATGAACCATACGTCAGAGTTACTTGAGTTTTGAGCTACCACAACATATTCCATTTGTTTTATGAAAAGTAGAGCAGCGATCATTGCACCAAAATATATAGACCACTAAAGCTTCCCTGATAACACAGAACATCTGTATCTTGCAGGCACGCCAAAGGCTACAGAATATAAAAGCATGAAGTGCTATATCTATGAAAAACTGATGCTACTGTCCATCACTTCCTTCTGATCCTAAATTCTGTAGTGAATAGAAAATTTATCTGTTAAGTCTGTGTAATCAACTCTAACATAGCACATTATCGACTCTGTTTTTCAGTATCAGGCTTTTAGGCAGGTAAATTAGTGAAACCAAACAAAGTCACCATTGTCTAAGTTATATCTCCCAAATCAACACAAGTATAGCCACAAAATCTATTGAAGACGTCAATAGTTGACGACTCTACTCTCTGGAGTCATCATCAAAAGTCTGGTCCTTTACAACCCAACCATGCTTAACCTCACCACATTGATTGGACTTTTTAGCTACATTATCAGGTCAAATGTTAAGCTCTGCCACCTAAGACTTAAAATCTGCATACCCTTGTGAAACGGCTATACTGACGGCGTTAGGCGGATCACTGAAGAATTATCACTAATTAAGCACTCAATGGTATCTTCACTTCTAATTTCAATTTCTCTTGAGGTCACTGTTAGAATATCAAGTGAATATGTATCTACATTCATATACGTCTAAATTCATTGCTTGAATAAGGAAAATCATATAGAATATGATACATGATACTAAAAATATTCTGTATTTAACTATTAAGTATCCGCTTACCCTATTAGTATAGAGATTGATTATCTACCATAATTGTACATATCCTAAGACCCCTACATAAGGAGCACCTTTTGTACATTGTTAATCGATTTCTCTTTTCACTTGGTATTAGAGCCTTCACAATCTAGAGACTACGGAAGCTATCAGCACAGCCAAAAGTGCTGCTTGCCTGGCCAATGTTTTTTTCTTTTATTGTCTGATGACACTCCTCGCTCCATCAATTGGTGACCCTACATCTAGATGAGTGTTTACGCGTCATTCCTCTCCTTAGGATTGTTCAAGCACCATTCATTTCTCTGGCGAGAGACGTTACTTTTTATGCGACCGATGTCCTAGAGATTTGCAACACCATATTTGTTTTCGGTGATTGAAAAAAGATCCTTTTTTGTGTGTAGTTCAACGAGCACATTCTTTCATTATGCAGTTACCAACAACTTCTCGGAGGAAATAGTTCCAACAATGCATTTATATTTTGTGATTGTGCATGAATCCAGCGAGAATTCGGTATCAACATTGTATGATTTTGATATAATCAAACTCAAGTTGCTTTCCTTATTCTAAGTTTGAACGGGCATGTTAGAATATCAAGTGAATATGTATTTAAATTCATACATATCTAGATTAATTATACTTGAATAAGGAAAATCATATAGAATATTCTATTGAATACCTTAGGTTATTTGATATTTAATTATAGAATATTTACTAACCTTATTTGTATAGGAATTGATTACTTACCATATTGTACATAGCTTAAGACTCATATATAAGGAGCATTTCTTGTACATTGTTAAACAAGTCAATGAGATACCATGAGAAAATAGAAAAGAACTTCTCATTGAATTGATTAACGAAGTACAAGAGGTGCTCTTTATATAGGAATCTTAGACTATGTATAATATGATAGCTAACCAATCCTTATACTACTGAGGTAAGTAATATTCAATAATTAAATACAGAATACCCAAGGTATCCTATAGAATATTCTATATAAATTTTTTATCCAAGTACAATAAATCTAGACGTGTATGAATCTAGACACATTCAATTGATATTCCAACATGGCCCCTCAAACTCAGTGGGAAAACCAACCTGAGTCTACTTAATTTTAGAACATGGAAAGTTGACTTCGAGATCTCATTGGAACTGCACAATCACCAAAAAAAGAAACAGTGCTGCAATTATTTCCTCTGGAAAGTTGTTGGCAAATGTTTCGTGGAAGAAAGTGTTTCTTGCACCACAAGGAAAAAAATATATTCTCAATTACCAAAAAAAAGATATGGTGTTGCAAATTTCTAAAACATTAGCAATGTAACTTGAATGGGCAGAATACTGAAGAAATTCAAAGTTTAGAGGACAGCGTCGGTTGCATAAAAGTTAGCAGCACTAGTCATCGAAAAGATGAGACGATGAACAAACAATCCTAAAAGAGAGGAATGGCGCATGAATGGCTATCTGGAGATAAGGATGCCAATTGTAGGAGAGAGGAGGGTCATTGGGCACCAAAAGTAAGAACAAAAGAAGATAACACTGCCCAGCGAGCGGCATGCATTGGCTAGTACAGTGGCCGGTAGCAGAAGGTATTTGAGTTTCTACCAATATTGTAAAAGCTCTGATACCATGTAAAAAAAGAAAATCTTCTCATTGACTTGATAAACGATGCATAATACGTGCTCCTTATCTAGGAGTCTTAGGCTATGTATAATATGGTAGGTAATCAATTTTTATACAAACACGGTAAGTAAATATTTTATGATTAAATACAGAATACCCAAGATATCTTATAGAATATTGTATATGATTTTTTTTGTTCAAGTACAATGAATCTAGATGTGTATGAATCTAGACACATATTCACTTGATATTCTAACAAACTTTTTTGCACTTTGGTTGAACACCCACAGACCACCACTTCACATTGCCTCAAAATCATCTCGTATCTTACACACATCGATTCATTAAAGACAAATGAATGAAATAGCAGGAGAGTGCACAGTTAATCATCTTTCTAGTTCCAGCAGTAACTTTTCCATATATTTGGTTATCCAGATACCTTAGATGATAAATTTTGCACACCAGAGCAAATCAACTTCAACATTCAAAAGCTCAATCTTGGAACTGTCGGGTTAGCCTTTCATTCCAAGATCAATCTTGAAAACAAGTTCTAAAAATTTACACAAACTGCACGATTCAAAAGTGGCTAACTACAAACTGAATGGGGCTAAAATTGTAGCACTTCATTTAGTATAGAATTGCCGAAGCATCAATATTACTTACATTTTTGAAGATATGTAATCATAAACTTGACATGAAAGTTTGGGGAAGCTCTATGATTCAAGTAATATCTTTTGCATGTAACAAGAAAAGAGTTTTTTAGATGGCTCTTGGACAGTTTTTTTTTTTTGAAAGGTTGATTCGAGAATCTTTTCAAAAATGTTTTTTGGAATTACAGAAAACAAAGACATGCAAGGTAGTTGTTTTTTCAATGTTGCAATGTTTACCTTGATCTAAAAACAACTCTTAGCCTTATTTTTTGGCTAAGAGTTTTTTTTTACATGGTTTCCTCTTTTTCTTCTAAAACCTTTTTGAGAAAACAAAAACCAAACAAACATCTTTCCCATGATCAACAAACATTTAATGTTAGTTTCATCTAGTCCGCTAGAAAACATTCTACTTTCAAGGGGTCACATGTTAGAATAAATATACTTGACATACAATAGACCCTTGTGGTCCGGCCCTTCCCCGGACCCCGCGCATAGCGGGAGCTTAGTGCACCGGGCTGCCCTTTTATTTTTTATCTTTGGGCTCTCATTACTTAAGCTAGCTCATCTTATTGTTACCGCTAAGTTTATAGGTATGTAAGCATCATATCTCATACAAGCAACAACCAACAAACAATGCTTTGTTTATATTCAAATTCACATATACTCACATATCTTGCTCATGTTCATTGGCCAAAGCAGTTTTTGCAATAGACAAGAATGCAGCATCAACATTTATATCCTCTTTCGCTGATGTCTCAAAGTAAGGTATCCCTTTTGAAGCACACCATTCCTTTGCTTTCTTCTCAGAAACCTGTTCAGCATGCAAAAGATAAATCAATTACAAATGTCGCACAGAATATGAAAAGGAAAACTCTCATAGAATCCAAAGACCATAACTTGAAAACTTTAGCACTACGATTGTCTTACCACTCTGCTATTTCCACCATCTATATCAATCTTGTTCCCCAGTAATATGAAAGGAAATGTTTTAGGGTCTGGTGGATTAGCCTGCATATCAACAAATTCTGTCGGTTAACATGGAACAGAGCTAGTCTTAATTTAACAATCACCAACACAATATTTGCATGACGAAATGATAATACATTCCAATGTTACACCAGAAGAAGTCCAATTAAGATCTGAACATATAGACCATATGTGAAAACTCTTTAGATACACAGCATAATCCCAAACCTTTACTTGTTGGGATCTTACACAGGAAAGAAATTGCAGGAATCATCTACTTCTATAAAATACTCAATGTTAGGCTTAAAACTAATTTCTCTTGTAAAACATGCAGGCCTAGTAAAATATAGGGCACAATGGAAGAAAAAGATATATATATATAGGCGATATTAACGAGTTGGGATTAAGTTTTAATCATGTTAGTATGATTACTTTAGGTTCATTATTGTCTAGGAGTCAGATTTATGCCTAGTAGAAAATATGGATAACTTCTAGTGCTTTTTATTTTTAATTTACATAATATAGAACGGAGATGAGCTTAAAATGGAGCAACATGGACTATAAGAATTCATATAGACGACCAAATTCAGAGACATGGCACATTGATTCATCTGCAGGGAGATCATTAAACAAAACGCTGCACTATACTGTTTGGTTTTTATAATTATATGTTTGCATATTCGTGTATTCTCATTTCTACATATACACACAACCAAAATGAAGCCTTATTTCCTAATGTTCATTTCCCATTTTTACAGACAGATATATGAAGGGAAAGCAGCTAGTCCTTTTGTTGGTTTTGTTCAATTTTGACTCTCTTCGTCTTCTAACAGTAAGGTTTAAGCATTAAATACTTGATTATATTTTGACTATAAATCCTTCTTCTGTAAATTTTTCCAATCATCTTGCAGACTTGCACATTCTTCATGTACATGTTCCCACTTAGACGGAAGAATTTGGGTAGTACACCAACTGAAGCAGCCTAATAAGACTTTGATGCACCAACAACAAACCAGATAGCAAACTTAATGCTCTTTCTGTTCTCATTTTCTCTCTTCAATTGGTTCACAAGTCTGCTCGATGCTTTAAACAAAAGATGATGTGGAGAATAGAAGATGGAGGGCATTTATACTAACAGATAACTAGTTTAATCTCTGCAATACCCAGTTCAATTCCTAAATAGGTATGCCTTTATATCTTGGTCTTTTGATTATAGGTTGCTCGTGAGTTCCATATACCAACAGAACAAACAATGCACCTAAGTTCAGTTCTAGCCCTAATTAGAATACGAAAAATAACCCCCATCGGGATTCAAAGAAGAAATGTCCATCTTAAGCATCTCAGAGATGTTTGCCTACTCGTCAATAACATGACTCTTAGCAATGTATAAAGCAGTCAAGAAACCCTAATTCACTGAACAAGAAAAAACCACTGAGACAAATAAATCCACGGAGAATAATCACCCAACCTGTTTGAGAAATTCTTCATGCCAATTGTCAAGGTTATCAAAGGATCTCATAACATTGACATCATAGACCAAAACGCAGCAATCTGCACCTCTATAGAATGCAACTCCAAGACTCTGAAATCTCTCTTGGCCAGCTGTATCCCATATCTACCAAACAAGAACACAAACACATTCAGCAAATACATAATCCCCGAAAATCGTTCAGCTACTCTTATGCATTTAAAAGCACATAAACATCAGAATATTTTTCACATATAAATAACCAAGAAACTCACTTGGAGAGTAACAAGCCTGTCATCAATTTGAAGCTCTTTTGTCACGAAATCAGCTCCAATTGTAGCTTTATATTGCTGGCTGAACTTCTTGTGTACGTATCTTTGCTATAGGTCAAAGATCCCACGTGTCCAAAACTTTTAAAAAACATAAACCCACCCATAAACGGTGATTACAACAAATATACGGTAAACAAAAGAGCCCAAAACAATACTCCCTCGGTTATGTGATACCTTTATATATTTAGAAATGATTTAACTTTAATTTACCTTAATGATCTGTGCCCAGTCAAACAAGCACGGAGGGAGTAAATACTTACAGGTATTTGCAATGCCATAAAAATGAACTAATAATAAGCTAACTATAAATTGAAGCTAATAAAAGATAAGTGATAAAATCGAAATACCCAATTCGTAAATTAAAAAAAAAATTAAGCTTTGACCTCCAATAATTAGGGAATGTGGTAGAGAAGGATACTGATTCATTAATGACGTTTTACCAACCCTGAAAACGATAAAAAGAGAAATTAAATTAGCATTATATACTCAAAAAATTTTCCAAATGACTAGCCCTGGGATCAGAAATTTCTCAAATATAAAAAGTTAATAATGAAAAAAAAAAGAGAGAAAAGAGTTAAAAAGGGACGTACCCACTATCGCCGAGGACGATGACTTTAAGCAAGGTTCTCCTACGCATAGACATGGTGATAAGAAAATCAAATTAACAAAAGGTGAACCCTTTTTTGGTTTGTATTTTCCCTTTTGGACTTTTGGGATTTCAAATCTGGGTTGACAATTTTCAGAAGAAAAGAAATGGGGTTGTAGAGAGAGAGAGAGAGAGCAGAGGAAAGCGGCGCCAATTTCGATATTTTCAGACACCTATTTGTTGGACAGATAAGCAAATACTGTGTTTGGACATTGTTATATTGCAGTAATTATTACTTAGACTATATAGTAATTACTATCTTTGTAATTATGTACTTCTTACGGTCAAAAATAAATTCATCTAAGGTTTTGATACAATCATTAAAAATTTCATTTGATAACATTCATCGCAAAAGTATATGACTAAATTATAATTTAGCTCTCCTCAAAATTATAATTTATCTAACTTCAGACTTTTTAGATCATTTGTTGGAGCAATGATAGTTATAAAAAAGAAAAATTGACGTGGATTTGATTTCCTAACTTATTTTGAACCATATTGGTTTGGACTTTGGCTAAAATGACATTTATTTTAGAATCGTTAATTTGATCTCAACGAACATATATCAAGAAAAATACTTATTCGGACCTAAATCATGCAAATAAATATTAAGTGTATGACTTTTGTCCTCTACATAAGATTTATCACTTAATTAAAATAGTTAAGTGGTGTTTATTTTCATTTTAATTAATTATTAGCATGATTTGATGTTTGAACGTTTTTTAACAAGTATATTTCTTATTCCCATTTGATTTAAAAATTGGCTAACAAAGTGAAATACATTAGGAAAATATCATTGTATAACCGCTTTTAAAATAATAGCCGAAAAAATATATATTTTTTGCATATTATTTGTATATATATATATATACATATTAGTATGTTATATATAAAAAAAATATACAAATTTTATATATTTTTACAGCTATCAAATATAATTAGTTTCAACCCCAAGGTAAAAGTAATTTTTGCCCAAATACATTAGTGTGTATAATTGTTCTCCTTTAAGAGCCCACGTTTAATGGACCTTGGATTCGGTATTGTGGTCTAACGTCTTGGAGTCGAGAAGTATTGCCATCATTTTAGTGTGAGGTTTTGGCATGGCATGACAACTAGGTTCAACAATTGGCATAAAAAATCCAACATTTTAGGATTTGGCATATGGTAGCATAAAGTTATTTTCTCTCTTCTAATGATTTAACCATCGTCCTAAAAATAAATTTCATCAAAATTATTTTTCTTAAAAATAGTAAAATATATTTAAAACACTCCGTCTCATCTCTCAAAGCAACCATCATCCTAGAAATTAACTTTCATTTCCTTAAGTAGTATCCGAAAAAAACTCTCAAATATTTTTAAATTATTTTTCTAGTTTTTTTATATGTATATCCAAATATATATAACACAATAACAATTATATTATTTATATATCACAATATATAACATAATAATGTATATATCAAAAAAGTATATTAAAATTTTATTTTTCTTCTTTGTATAACACATTTCAGATTGAAAACTCAAGTTCAAGACGACTCCACATGTGTATCCCCTATTGTATCCCGTGTATATCTCTATGTACATCAGTGATATCCATAAAAATTTGTGTTATATATCCGATATACAATATGATTACACGGGCGTCCATAAAATAATTATGTTGTATACACGATATACAAAGTGATATATACAGACGTCCTTAAAAACCTATGTGTGATATACACTGATGTACATGATATACAACGTGATATACACATGTCGCAGTTGGATTTTTAGGTCTGATTTTTTACCTGAAACCAGTCTAAATTACTTCTAATCTAGCTCAAATTTTGCATATAGCCTCGTTTAGGTTTTTTCAACCAATTTCAAACATACCCACTTGTTCAATCCAACCAAAAAAAAAAGAGAAGAAAAACAAAGTTGAAATGTATTTTTTTCTCTTAAATTTTGCTTCTAATTTTCTCTGATGTGAAATCAACCTTACATTTTCATCCCACTGATTATTTTGCACAATTTGTAAGAATTTTTGCTAAACTATGAGAGCGAAAGAGAAGAGATAAAAGAAGAAATACAAGGAGAGAAGGGGTAGGGAAGCTGTGAACAAGAAGAGAAGTGAGCGGG
>AWOL01S0018181.1:16949-43098 GCA_000715115.1 Nicotiana otophora
AGACGGTTTGGGACCAATTATTTGAGAGAGAATATATAATAGAGTAGTGTTTTTAGGATTTGGCTATATAATGCTAATTGTTTGTGGCTATCTTTGCCAAACTTAATATAAGGCTAAAAAATTGCTTGTGTTGTCCCCTGATGCCATTTTCTCCTTAATTTATGAGTATCTAAACTTCAACAAATTTCAACTAATTTTCATCATAAAGTTTATATGAAAATCTTCTTTCTAAATAGTAATATGGTAATTCTCCCTCTTCGGATGATTATGCCATCTTCCAATGGTTGTGCTGGGATACAAAAGGAATTTTCACTATGAAGAGTGAGTCATGTTATTTTTATCCTCACAAATTAAAGTGCAAGTTTCTTATCACTTATCATAAAATAAAATAAAATAAAAAGAAACTCTCCTTCACACAAAAAGAAATATATGACGAATTTCCTTTGATTGTAGTTGGTCAGTTATTCAATGTCATGTAAAGTGATGAGTATAAGTTATGTACACTATAAATATATAAATATTTTATACCCTCAAATTAAATTCATATAAACATGTAACTTTTCGTAGAAAGACTAATATAGTAGCATGAAAAGTAAAGTAATAACTTGTTATAATCAATTAAATTACATTGATCAATAAACACAGTTTAATCCTTAAACGATAGATATTATAGTTATGCAACTAAATTAAAAGTAGTATAATTACTGACTGAAGTCACCATTAGAAAATAACTTTACCTACATATTATATTTGACATGATTATATACAAGGAGTGAGCAATTAATTATATATAAAAGAAGTAGTATATATATGTTTCCTTCCTATATATAAAGGGATTGACACATATTAATGTTTCTAATTATGGAATAAAGTCTTCTAGCAGCTCCAAGAAGATCACCACAAAGAATCTGCTAATTGCAAACTCCATTGATCATTGTGAAAACTGACTGTTGGCTTTTCTTGGCAGTAAATGATAAAGGGGCTTTCATGATTGTGTTTTCCTTCATATGTTGTTATCAAATAGCTGGAATCATTTCCATCTCTTTCCACCTTCTTCTTTACCTTGCAACATCCACTTGAACACTTGTAGTAATTCCTGTTTAATTTAATTGGATTAGTACATTTCTGATATATGTTGTATTCCCTATTGGGATACATATATATTTCATTTATGTGTTATTTTATCTCAAGATGAAAGGTGAAAAGATAAAAAGAAAAGGAAAAAGAACTAAACAACAATAATTATACCTCAATTCCCAACAATATTAGTTAGTTGAGATTATTGGCCGTATAAATTCTTAATATTTAAACATATTTTCTTGGTTCAATATTACAAAACTATAGGTTTTTCAAGCGCCACAAGTTTTTTGAAATAATTTAATTCCGTGTGGTTCCAGGCAAAATAGAATTAAAGGTTTAAAAAGTGTAGAACAAAGAATCTAAAATTTATAACTAAAAGATATTGGAATAAATTCGATAGGAAGTTAGGAACCGACAAAAATGAATAAAGCAGATGCTAGCTGGGGATAATCTGCATCAGTCAGTCGCTGACTTACTGCTCCAAGTCTTCAATATATCCATTGTGAGTTAAAGAACACATTTAATCGCTATCTCCTTTAAGACTTTATTTATGTTCATAATGTATTTTTGTGCGATTCTGTAGTTTTAATTCAAATCTTAACTTGCTATTTTAAATTATATTTTAGAATGCTTAAAGTTAAAATCTTAACTTGAGATTTTTGTTGTGGGAGTTTGGGGGAGGGGTTATGAAAAAGACGATTTCCAGAATCAAGTGACTCAAGCGCAGTCTATTTAGACCATAATTTGTGATACTCATATAATAGGACGACTTTAGATGTGTGTGTGTATATATTAAAAAAGGTACATTCTTTAAACTCTCTATCTAAATATTTGTGTGCCCGTACTTGTGAAAAAATGAATTTTAATCAAGTTTGAGCTTCTAATCTTTGCAATTCTTAGTTAATTAAACAAACACATAAATGAAAGACTTCTAGCACCCAATAATTGGCTTTTGTATATTTAGTGCGTGTACAATCCTTGAATATTTCTGAAATAATCCACCTTCAAAAGCAAAAGTAATAATACTATATATATAGAAAGAATTTGCACCAAAACATCAAAATAATTATCATATTAATGTAGACGATCAGTTCGCAAGCTAGAACTTAGAAATTTGATATATTTACCTTGGATTTGTGTTACTTTTCACCTTCTTTTTTCCATATTTCCTCCATTTGTATCCATCATCCAAGATCTCAAGCTCGGTCTTTGTTCTAAAAGCAATTGCATGCTTTTCAGCCTTCTTTTCTTTCTCTATCCCCTTGCTTGAATTTCTTTAAAACATCAACATCAAACAAACAAGTAAATAAATAATTAAATATATAAATCATTAAAATCGATCAATGAATAATTATCAATATTCTCCAGAATTATCACCCTTAGTTTAGTAGTGACTTACTCATTCATGTGAATATTTGTTGGTGTGGCATCAAATGAACTAGCTGATGAGCAGCTTCCACTATAGGTACTAGTGCTTATCTCTTGTTGCATGAAAGGATTTTGTGAATAAAGTGAAGTATTAAAGCTGTTATTTGAGTTGGAATATTCTTCACTATCATTAATCAACTGATCAATAAACGAAGTGTCAAAATCTTGATACATATTGTGGCAATGATCTTGATTCATATTGATGAGAGGAGAAAAGGCAAAATTAGGGTTTATAGTTTGATGAGAAATATTGATTGTTTCTTGGAAAGTGGAAGAGCCAAACATGGTTTAAATATTTGAGAAGAAGCCAAAGAAGAAAGACTTTAGAGAGTCTCTCAAAATAGAATATAATGAATGATGTGGTTGTGTTTAATAATTTGATAGTGTGGTTTTATATAGTATTATAGATTGTGTGGTTAATCTTTGTGTTTTGACATGAGCTTCCTTACCACCTTCCTAGCAGTATCTATGGAGTTTCTTTAATTTACCTTTTTTAAGTGTCATTCTTCTTGTGTCATCATATGACGAAATAATTGAACAGGTTAAGTTTGGAACCTTTTTTTGTCCTTTTTGGGCCAAAAGCATATTTAAAAATTCTGAATTAATAACAAGGGATATATCTTAAATTCAGAATTAATGCCTACTTTTTTTAACTATAGTGGGTCCCCCAGCTTGCATGCACACACCATAATTATTTTATTAGGTTCATGCTATCTCCGTCGATACAGATATTAAATAACTCTATCCATCAAAATTTAATTAGATAAAACTTGACGCCTTATTATATATACTCGGTTTACACAAATAAAGGCTAATCTCATAATAGTAATTTGTTTTATTATAGTTGCATGATCGGATGCCATTTTCTATATGCAAAACAGCTTATGTAGTTATGCTACATCCTAAGGTTGATTATCTGATGTAATATTTTAATAGTTAAATTGATATGGAATGGAGTGAAAGAAAATGAAGTTTTTATTTTAAATTGTAGATCAAAATAACACAAAATCCATGAAAAACCAATCAAATGATTCTTCAAAATTTACTAAATACAATTATCACAACCAAAAGGACAAATTTGGATACTTTTCAGAATAAAAAACTGCTGGTAGATATAGGAGCAACAGGACTTAACGAAAATGTATAATTCATGAGGTTCCTTTCTGGATTTCTTTTCGAGGAATAAACTTATGCTATATGTTGTTGGATTATTATCAATTGATAAAATTGTTCAGCTTTTTCGCCTATGGAAAAAGGATTTTGGACTCAAACTATGTTAATTCATTAAAACTCAATTGTTAGTCCTTAAAAAGCTTCAAAGCTTTGATTTTAAAAATTAAATTTTGCGAAATTATTATTTGTTTGGATCGGGTGTAGAAACAACATACAAAATATATATAACTAACATAATTGTATACATATTGTATATAAACTGTATGTAAATTATGATTTTTGACCGAATTTCTATATATTTTGTAAAAAACTTTAATTACTTTCTGTAAATAGGAAAACATAGACAAACCGGGTAAATAGGTTTAAGATTTTGTATATACAAAAAAGTCGTAAAAATTGCATGGGGCGTCATATTTGGTAGCCCCCTTTTAACTTGTACCTGTTTGCATCCGTACCCGTTTTGTTTTTGTTAAAAGCGTTTTAAAAAGACGATTTTTTCTTTCTTTAATAAAAGACTATTGACAAAACTGTGGACTGCATGACAAAACTTCAGCATGTTTTGGTATGAAGTTTTAGCAAATGAACTAAATAAGTTCAGCATGCATTAGCAAAACTTCATTAAAAAATTACATACTGCAAGACAAAAGCTTAAGCATGTTTAGTCTGAAATTTTAGTAAATGAATTAAAAAATTTCAGCTTGTTTAGACTGAAGTTTCGGATAAAATTCATGACAAAACTGTAGATTGCGGGACAAAACTTCAGCATGTTTTGGTATGAAGTTTTAGCAAATGAACTAAATAACTTCAGCATGTATTAGCAAAAACTCATTAGAAAATTACATATTGTAGGACAAATATATGCTAAAAGTATATTCATCTAGTTTACTGGATGAAGACCTTACCTGTGGAAGTTAACACTATTTTTTTGTTGCTTGCTTCGCATAAAGTAGCGTGACATTACCAAAAACGTGCCAAAAATATCGACACAACTTGGACTTGTTATATTGTATTAAGCATATATAGTCTAAAAACTTATAATTTGAGTATAAATTCTGTTTTTCGTTTTTTGGAATGAGAGTGACCTCGTGAATAGTGAGGGGTAAATGGGGGTGATAGAATGAACCATACCATGTGTTTAACCTTGTCTTGCTCTGTCCCGTTTTAACATATTTTGTTAATTAGTCCTACGTACCTTGCCCCAGCCCACTTAAATTTTTTTCTCTTTACATTTTACGTTCTTTTACCCTTTTAGTTTGTAAGCACGTGAGCTAGCTTAGCTTATGGAGGTAAGTAATGGTCAAAAATGACTGCGCTCGATTGAAAGGAACAAATACTTGAAGAGTGAGTAAGGTGGAAAATAAAGGGGATATTAATTTACAGCCCTTCAGATTATGACGTGTGAGATGGTTTAGAGAGCCGTCGTAGATTAGAGATAAACAGACCAAATAAAATAAACACGTAGCTTTCACAAATCACATATAAGGAACTATCCATGCAATAGGCATCAGTTGACAATTGACATTAATTGGTTACTGAATATGTACAAATAAGACGCTTCAAAACAAAGTAAACATCCATAGGTAGACCTACGACCTAGTGAGTGGACATCTATGTCCAAAGAAAATTAGTAATCAATAAGCAATAATCCCGACCCTGTTTTTCCATCTTCCTTTTGCCTTGAGTTTTCTTTTAAAATAATATTTCTACATAATTGAAATCATAATATGCTTTAAATTGCAATAGTTAGAATGGTTTTTGGAATTCAAATATGACACCCTCTTTATGTATGTGTCTCATTTACTATTGTGTTTTTTTGTGTATTTGATCAACGAATGAGGTTTGCTCTAGCGATACGAAGAAGCTCACCAATCCTTGCAAGAAGTACATGCTTTACTAATAGGAGTATGCATAGTAATAGTTCTTTGCTGGTTTGGTTTTGCTCTCTACCTTCTCAAACACATTTCCACCACTAGTTGATCGATGTTGAGTAACGCAAAAAGAAAGTTGAAATGTTGTTGATCTTCTTAATGGGATGAAAAAAAGAATATGACTTAATTTTTCTAAACTTACAATGTAATTAGACTCACTTTGGCCTAAAGTTACCACTAATTTTAAAGATTTGGTGGAATAAGATGATATCCAATACTATTTCGATAAAGAATTTATTTTTTTAGTTTTTAACAATCCGTATCTTGACTTAAATCCTAAATAATTTTACTTTGAGTTTAAAACGGATGAGTTTGGTCGACGGTTCTCTAAAAAGTCAAAAAGTTTTTAATAATACCCCTGACGAAAAATATGATGTAATGAAACATGACTTTAATGGCATTTCTAGTCTGTGTTTTTTTTTTATCATTTACATGTTGATTTCCAAAAGGCTAAATCCTAATTTTAAGACATGGGACATGTTTGAAAGTGCATGATAGAAGTTTTAGAGATATGATAGATCATAGCCCGTCAATTGCTTTATTAGAATTAGTTTTAACTAATATATATGGATGTCTGGTCAAGTTAAAAAGCTTTTGTGAAGATTTACGAGGTTTATAAACCTGGCCAGTCTCAGTCCCCCGTCCCCACTAATAAAGAGTGAATGAAAATGACGAAAGGGAAAAATGTACGATCATCCATTTTTAAAAAAAGATAAATGTCTTTAGTTCATTATTTTAGAGTGGAAACAAGGACATCATTTGACTTGTAAAAAGCTCATTGGTATCGATGTGAACATGACCAAAACGGGCCCCCTTTGTAAGTAGATAGAGTTATTTAAGCTCATACTAGACTTCAAGGAAAAAAAGGTAGTTCAAAATAGACTAATATTGTCCGAATTTGGAATCGCTCTAAGAACAGTTTAGGATTAAGGGCTAAACCTGCAATTGGAGGTTCAACGCAAGCTTAAATATTTGACAATTTTAATCATGAAAAAACTTATGTATAGTGCGTTGATATTTATACCAAATTAATAAAAATAAGATACTGTGTTTATTTATTGTGATGACCCGATAGGTCATTTTGATATTCAGCCTCTATTTTTCGTGTATCGAGACCTCGATTAGCTCCGTTTAACATTTTTGATTTACGTACATAATCCGTATTTTATTCTAGAAAGTCTTTATGTGAAAACTGAAGAAAATGTGAATTGTTGCCTTAAAAATGATTTGAGTTGACTACGGTCAATATTTTATGTAAACGGACCTAGATCGGTATTTTGACGATCCCGGTGGGTCCGTATCGTGATTTGGGACTTGGGTATATGCCCGAAATTAAATTTGAAAGTCCCTAACTTATTTTGACATATTTTGCCGAAAACTAGCATTTTTGAAAGTTGAAAATTACTAGGTTTGACCGTAAGTTGACTTCTTAGCTAACGGGTTCGTATTTTGATGTTGAAACTTGGAATAGGTCTGTATCGCTATTTGAATCTTGTATGTAAAATTTGGTTCAATTCGAAATTGATTTGACATGATTCAGATGCTTAAATGTGATTCTAGTGTTCTTGAGTTTCACTTTGAAATCTCATTCGTTTTGAGGGTTGAATCGTAGATTTAGATGTTATTTTGGTGATTTGATCTGCGCGAGCAAGTTCGTATGATATTATTACACTTGTGTGCATGTTTGGTTTGGAACCCGAGATGCTCAAGTGAGTTTCAGACGTGTTTAGGGTGAGTTTGGCTAATGCTAGGATAGCTGGGGCACTCAGTTGCTGGTGTTCTGCTGCATATCTCGAATTTGCGAGGTCTGGCTCGCTTTTGCGAACATGTGTTCGCAGTTGCGACATCTCAAGCTAGGTAAAAGAGGAAAAAATGGGACTTAACCCATTTCATACCATTTCTCAACCCTAAACACTCTAGAGGCGATTTTTCAAGAGACTTTTCTTCCCAAATTCATTGGTAAATGACTCTAATCTATTTCTTTTCAATTACCCATTACATTTCATGATATTTCAACATTAAATTTAGAATTTTCATGGTAGAAATTACGGATTTGGGTAGAAGCGAAAATTCTTGTAAAATTGAGATTTAAATCACGAATTGGAGTCAGATTTCGAAACAAATCATATAACCGGACTAGGGGATGAATGGGTAATCGAGTTTTGGTCCGAACCTCGGTTTTGACCAATCGGGCTTGGGGTTGACTTTTCAAAAATGATCTAAATTGAACCTTTTTCATTCGTGGGTGGTTTCTAAATGTTATTTTGAATTATTTGGTCCATAATTTGCTAGATTTGATTGGTTTGGAGGCTTGTTCAAAAAGCAAGGTCATAGTCGATTGATTGCTTGAGTTGCAGAGTGAGGTAAATGTTGGGTCTAACCTTGATTTGAGGCAATTAGGAACCCTTGATCTACATGTTATGTGAATTACATGAAAGACGGCGTATATGCGATGTGACGAGTGTATATGCGCTGTTATGTTACTTGCTTCTATGTTTTTGTTACTTCATAATATATCTTGTTTCATGCCTTAATTGCTACATGCTTATTTGACTTACATGCCATAATTGTTACTTGTTATTTAGTTATCTTTGTATTAAATTGTCCATACTTGTCTTATAGGTTGTAAATTTGGTTGCCTTCTATAACGCAGTTTCACTTGTATGAATTGTTAATTGGTAGATATCTATGAGTTGGTAAAGTTGAGACATTTGAGGATTATTATGTGATTCTTCATTTCCTCGTACATTTACTCTCTTGACGTAGAAATTCTTGTAAATTTTGGTTGTTGAACTGCTATTGTTGATTGATATTGATTGGATAGCGGGTTGCATGCCGCAGCGAAAATTAAAAGGTAATGAATTGAAATGGTGGAATAAGGACGAATTATGATATTGACAAATGATGATATGGTGGGATCGGGTTGCGCGCCGCAACGGATTGTATAAGTTGTGTTTGTTTGTGATTGTTGGATTTGCCTCGGTATTTGAGATGAGTTTATAAGACTTGTTATTCTGGGCACTCTGGTAGTTGGATTTTGAGTTCGTTGTTATGAGTTAATTGCTTTATTTCCATTCCTGTCTTTTCTGTTATTATTATTATTATTATCGCGTTCAGGTTATTGTAAGTGACCCGCCTTAATCTCGTCACCACTTCGTTGAGGTTAAGCTCGGTACTTACAGAGTACATGAGGTCGGTTATACTCATACTATACTCTACACTTCTTGTGCAAATACCAGAGTTGGTCCGAACAACGCTGAGTGAGATTTGCTCGGATTTAGCTATTAGTGGAGAGTTGAGGTAGTTGCACGACATCTGCAGCTCTGAAGTCCCCTTATATATCATCTTAGCTGTTTATTTTGATCTACACAGTTATGTTTGTATACGGTTAAAATCGGGCCCACCCAATTTTACTATTTGACCGAGACCAGGAGTTTGCATCAAAGGATGGCCTCGTAACGGAATAGGCCATATCACAAGGATAAGGTACCGAGTTCAGAACCGAGGTACCTGTCAAGATCGAGGCTAGTAGCGATCAAAGCCAAACAAGACAGACATCGAGCAAGATCGAAGATAGCACAATAACAGAAAGGCGAGATATCTGTGACTAGTCAAGGATCATGGCGTAAACCTTGGTGACTGATCGAGGATCGTGGCGTAAATCTCGGAACGGATCAAATCAGAAACGGTTAATTAGCTAATCATGGGATTTCCTTATGTAATTAGAGTTATACCATAAGTAGAACTCATCTACTATATAAAGGGGAGTATTGACCATTTGTAAGGGGCATTGTTCTCACGTAAAAAAGCCAATATAACGCTCTCTCTTTAGCTTATACTCTCTTGTTCATTAGCTTGCTGTATTCTTAATTATCTTTGTATCAATCAGTTCGAGGGTACCCTAGCTCAAGGGTTGAATTCCGTTTCAATACTGGTTCACTTTATTTTATAGTTCACTTATGTTATTAATCTTCATATTTGTCTATTGGTATAAAGTGAAATCGCGTATCCTTAGAACCTCATTATAAGTTTAATTGTTATCCAATTTTAAGGGTAAACAGTTTGGCGCCCACCGTGAGGCTAAGGATAATAGTGATTGCTTAATACTAATTTCGATAACACACACTGCCTTACACTTGTTCTCGTAAAAATCTTTGTTTTCAGGACAAATATGTCAAACTCACAAGCAGCACCTATACATGGTGACAACAACCTTGGATTTCACGGGAAAAATGACAACATAGCCGCCCCAGGAATCGAGGTGCCTCAGGCCGACCTCGAGGGAGCACCAATTGCAAACCCCATCGATGTCAGTTCATATGTCGCCCTAAATGCGAATTTGGGAGTTGAGCCCGAAGGTAGTATATGCAGGGAAGTTCGATCAGGTGGTCGAGGTACGCAAGGCGGAGAAAATGGTGGAGTTAGCCTCCAATTGATATTCGAAATGTTACAGGTTCAACAGGCCGCTATAGCACAACTGCAAAATCAACACCGAACACCGAATAAGATCAAACCAGAAGTCGTTCAAAGGACCGAGCATGTGCCGTAAAGGTCGAATGCCAACGAATTGAGGACTGACCCCGCCATTATGAAAATGTTCGAGGATCTCACTAAACGGATTGAATCGGGAGAAAAGAAAATCGAAGAAAATGACAAGAAAGTAGAGACATACAACTCCCAGGTTGACCAAATACCGAGGGCACCGTCGATTCTAAAGGGTATGGATTCAAAGAAATTTGTACAAAAGTCTTTCCCTCCAAGTGCGGCACCGAAACCCATTCCGAAGAAATTCCGAATGCCATAAATTTCTAAGTACAATGAGACCACTGACCCTAATGAGCATGTCACTTCTTATACATGCGCAATAAAGGGAAATGACTTAGAAGACGATGAGATTGAATCTGTTATACTGAATATATTTGGAGAAACCTTGTCAAAAGGAGCAATGATATGGTACCACAATTTGCTGCCTAATTCCATCGATTCCTTCGCCATGCTTCAGACTCCTTCGTAAAGGCACATACCGGGGCAATAAAGGTTGCGACAAGAAAATCAGACCTCTTCAAGGTGAAACAAAAAGACAACAAAATATTGAGGGAATTCGTATCTCGGTTTTAGATGGAACACATGGAACTACCACCGGTCACAGACGATTGGGCTGTTCAGGCCTTTACTCAAGGTTTGAACGAACGAAGTTCGGTGGTATCACGACAGCTAAAGCAGAATTTAATTGAATAACCAGCGGTAACCTGGGCCGATGTACATAATCGGTACCAGACGAAGATCTGGGTCGAGGATGATCAATTGGGGACCCCTTCCGATTCCACTTATCCAAACAGGCCCGTCGGCAGAACTCAAAGAGATATTGACAGAGAACCCCGGTCGAGAAGAGATCGGTATCAAACATACAACGCAGATCGTAGAAATAGCAGACCAGGACGCAATCCTATCTGAAATGATCTAAGGAACGATCGAAGACACATCTCTCGAGGGATCATGAGCAAAAGTGGCTTCGATAAACATGCCAATCTCACAGAAGCACCACAATTGTCAAAATAAAACTTCAGCATCGACGCATCAGGTATTGTGTCAGCCATTGGGAGAATCAAAGATACTAGATTGCCCAGATCCCTATAAACCGATCCATCCCAAAGGAACCCCAATCAAACATGAAAATACCATGGTACACATGGTCATAAAATCGAAGACTGCAGACAACTAAGGGAGGAGGTGTCCCGTCTATTCAACTAGGGTCACCTTCGAGAATTCTTGAGCGACCGAGCTAAAAACCATTTCAGAGACAAAGACGCAAATAGGAAAAACGAGCAGGAAGAACTATAGCACGCGATTCACACGATCGTTGGTTGGGTCGATATTCCATAAGAGCCCGTGTTCAAACGCACTAAAGTATCAATCAGCAGAGAAAACCGAACTCGAGACTATGTGCCAGAAGGCGCTTTATCATTCAATGATGAGGAAGCAGAAGGGATCTCACAACCCCACAATGATGCTTTGGTAATCTCTATCCTTATGAATAAAATTCATGTTAAACGTGTTTTAATTGACCCAGGAAGTTCGGCCAATATTATTCGATCGAGGGTCGTAGAGCAGCTCGGCCTACAAGATCAAATCGTACCCGCAACTCGAATTCTCAATGGATTTAACATGGCAAGCTAAACAACTAAAGGTGAAATCATCCTACCAGTAAATGTAGTCGAAATTATTCAAGAAACAAAGTTCCATCTGATCGAAGACGATATGAGATACAACGCACTGCTCGGAAGACCCTGGATTCACAATATGAGGGCAGTCCCCTCAACCCTTCACCAAATGCTGAAGTTCCCAACACCGGATGGAGTAAGAATGGTGTATGGGGAACAACATGCTACCAAAGATATGTTCGCGATCGACGAAGTCATACCGGTATCAGCGCTTTCGTCAACAAAAGGATCGGAGTCCAAAGAAAAAAGGAAGCTAAATAACAACCGTAGCTACCAGCCTTGACTCAATCGGAGAAGAAGGGAACAGACGAGGATGATGAATATTGGATCCCTCGATCCTTCATAATCCTCGAGGATTTCGACGCCACCAAATCGACGGTCGAGGAGCTGGAGCAAGTCGTACTGATCGAGCATCTACCCGATCGAAAGGTATACCTGGGTACAGGGTTAACCCATGAGCTTAGGGAAAAACTCATCAAATTTCTTATCAATAATATAGATTGTGTTTGCTTGGTCCCATTTAGATATGACAGAGATCCCGTCGAAAATCGCTACATATCGACTAAGCTTGGACCCGAAGTTCCGCCCGGTAAAACAAAAGAGAAGACCCCAGTCTGCGAGGTAAAACATACATTCATCAAGGACGAGGTAACCAAACTTCTCAAAATAGGATCCATTCGGGAGGTAAAATACCCTGAATGGTTAGCAAACGTAGTCGTAGTCCCTAAAAAGGGAAATAAACTTAGAATATGTGTAGACTATAAAGATTTAAACTAAGCATATCCTAAAGACTCTTTTCCTATGCCGAATATCGATCGCATGATTGATGCCACGGCCGGCCACGAGATCCTTAGTTTTCTCGATGTCTACTCCGAGTAAAATCAAATACAAATGAACCTGGAGGATCAGGAAAAGACTTTGTTCATCACTAAGTACGACCCTTATTGTTATAATGTAATGTCGTTTGGACTAAAAAATGCTGGTGCCACTTATCAACGCTTAGTAAATCGAATGTTCGAAGAACAAATAGGTAAGTCAATGGAAGTTTATATTGACGATATGCTAGTTAAGTCCCTGCGAGCAGAGGACCATTTGACACATTTGCAGGAGATCTTCAATAGACTAAGGAAATACAACATGAGACTCAACCCGGAGAAATGTGCATTCGGGGTCGGCTCGGGCATGTTCCTCGGCTTTATGGTATCAAATCAGGGTATCGAAATCAACCCCAATAAGATCAAGGCGATCGAAGACATCACAATCGTGGATAATGTTAAGGCCGTACAAAGATTAACAGGCGGCATAGCCGTCCTAGGCCGATTCATCTCGAGGTCTTCAGATAGAAGTCACATGTTCTTCTCAGTGCTAAAAAAGAACAACAATTTTGAATGGACCCCGGAATGCCAACAACCATTGGAAGAACTAAATCGGTACCTTTTGAGCCCGCCACTGCTTCATACTCTGAAAGCAGACGAGCAACTATACCAGTACTTAGAAGTCTCGGAAATCGCGATAAGTGGGGTCCTAGTTCGAGAAGATCAAGGTAAGCAATTTCCTGTTTACTATGTTAGTCGAACTTTAGGTGGCCGAGACTCGGTACCCACACTTAGAAAAATTAGCGCTTGCCCTAATAAGCACCTCTAGGAAATTAAAACCATATTTTTAGTGTCACCCGATCTGCGTGGTGACTACTTATCTCCTTCGCAATATTTTTCATAAACCCGAACTTTCGGGCCGATTGGCCAAATGGGTCGTCGAGATTAGTGGGTACGATATCGAGTATCGACCCCGAACGACCATCAAGTTTCAAATCTTAGTGGACTTCGTGGACGACCTTACGCCAACCCTCGTACCTGAGGTCAAAAAGAACTATTAATAAAGTCGGATACATCATCGGGGGTGTGGACCCTCTTCACATACGGTGCTTCAAAAGTGAAGGGGTCCGGGTTAGGCATCATTTTGAAGCCACCCATGGGTAATACAATTAGAAAAGCTATCAAAACTGCGAAGTTAACTAACAATGAGGTCGAGTATGAGGCCATGATTGTAGGTCTCGAGCTAGCTAAAGGTTTAGGAGCAGAAGTCATCGAGGCCAAATGTGACTCCTTGCTTGTGGTAAACCAAGTTAACAGAACCATCGAGGTTCGAGAAGATCGAATGCATAGATACCTGGACAAACTGTAGGTGACTCTACATCGGTTTAAAGAATGGACTCTACAACATGTGCCTCGAGAACAAAACAATGAGGCCGATGCCCTCGCAAATTTTGGGTCATCAGTCGAAGGCGACGAGATTAGATCGGGGACTGTCATACAACTTTTAAGGTCAGTAATCGAAGAAGGCCACACCGAAATCAACTCCACAAGTCTGACCTGGGATTGGAGGAACAAATATATCAATACCTAAAGAACGGGAAGCTTCCATCGGACCCTAAGGAATCGAGGACTCTACGTACGAAGGCCGCATGATTCACATTGGCCGAAGATGGAACGCTGTGTAGAAGGATGTTCGATGGACCATTGGCAATATGTTTGGGACCAGGAGATACCGACTACATCCTAAGAGAAATCCACGAGGGCACCTGTGAAAATTATTCCGGTGCCGAATCATTGGTTCACAAAGTCATCAGAGCAGGATACAATTGGGCCGATATGGAAAAAGATACAAAAGAGTTTGTTTGAAAGTGCGACAAATGTCAAAGGTATGCACCGATGATTCACCAACCCGGAGAGCAACTCCACTCAGTCTTATCCCCATGTCCAGTCATGAAATGGGGAATAGATATCATCGACCCTCTGCCATCGGCCCCAGGTAAAGCTAAATTTATTTTATTTATGATTGACTATTTCTCTAAGTAAGTTGAAGCACATGCTTTTGAGAAAATTAGAGAGAAAGAAGTCATAGATTTCATCTGGGACCACATTATATGCCGATTCGGGATGCATGCCGAGATCGTATGCGATAATGAAAAGCAATTCGTCGGCGGCAAAGTGAAAAATTTCTCAAAGATCACAAAATAAAGAGGATCCTGTCGACGTCATATCATCCTAGTGGGAACGGTCAGGCCGAATCGACAAACAAAACCATTATTCAAAATCTAAAGAAAAGATTAAATGACACTAAGGGAAAATGGAGAGAAATATTACCCGAAGTCCTTTGGGCGTATCGAACGACGTCAAAATCCAGTACGGGGGCAACACCGTTTTCTTTAGTATACAACGCCAAAGCTCTGATCCCGGCTGAAGTCGGGGAACCCAGCGTCAGGTTTCGATATGCAACAGAAGAGTCAAATCACGAGGCTATAAATACAAGCCTTGAATTGCTAGATGAAAAACGGGAAGCCGCCCTCGTTCGAATGGTCGCACAAAAATAGCGGATCAAAAAGTACTACAATCGAAGAGCCAATCTTCGACACTTCAAAATCAGGGACTTGGTTCCGAGGAAGGTCACCCTCAATACTCGAGAATAAACGAAAGAAAACTTGGTCCGAACTGGGAGGGACTGTATCAGGTCCTCGATATCTTCGGAAAAGGATACTACAAACTTGGCACTATGAACGGCGAATAATTATCAAACAATTGGAACATATCACTCCTTAAACGATATTACTGCTAAGGTATGACCTTCTCCATTTTTGTTTATATTTTATACTAACCATTTGCAAATGTTTGATCGAAGACATCAGAGGATTCCTCAAGCACAAAGTCCTTAGGTCTGACAGCATGCGTTGCACTCTTTTTCCGTTAGATCGATTTTTGTCCCAAATGGGTTTTTCCGGCGAGGTTTTTAACGAGGCAACCATTGTTCGTGCTAACTTAGAGAAAGTCAACAGTATCTGAGGCACTATTATAATCAACCTCGAATACTAGGGGGCATCACCTTCAGATAGTTACAAGGAAAATACTTCACGTCGACAGGGTCTCGATAGGTAAATTTTGTAGAGGACTAAACGGTTAAACGAACCGTGTCCATGTAGATTACTCGAACCCTAATGGAAAAACACGTACTCACGTATAATCTATTGAAAGAAGTATTTTTCCTTACCAGATGTTCCATGCTTCAGAAAAATTTATACTTTACAATTTCATACTTATGATCTATTGGGGAAACTGGCTTAAGGGCCGATCACAACTAAAGTTCAAATAATTTACCCGATACTCGGGGACTGCCATCCAAAAAATCGACATGATCGAATTACTAAACCCTACTCGGGTACTGATACTTCGAACAAGTTTGAAGTATAACAGGGGAACAAGCCCAAAAGGCAAATCCCAAGTTAAAAGCTCCGGCCAAATTCACATGGTTCGGAGACGTCCGATTTTCGTTATTAAACAGGCCTTCGAACATTTTCACAAACCGGTTAAAAAGGCTACCCTCGGCTAAATTTCTAAGGGTCTCGATAATATTGACCCTGGAAAAGCCCTAATGGGTACAAAGTTGATCGAACTCTCGAACAAATTCTTTATTTTATGCTAAGGCATTACGAAATAAAGGGTCTCAATAATATCGACCCTTGAAAATCCTAATGGGTACGGAACCGTTCAAACTCTCGAGCAAATACTTTATTTCGTGCTAAGGCACAACAGAATTTATATGATTAAACAATAAACTTTTCAAGCCGAAAATGGGGAGAAAGCTATTCTTTTTGCTATGGCCGTATCGGCCTAATTCAAGAGCCTAAAGGGCCAGTTTATTTTTGAGAAATCATCCTCACTCAAATAAAACCTAAGGATCACCCTACTCCGAGTACGAGCAAGTACTCACTCGATTATAAAAATTACACTAGTTCGACTTCGATCAAATTGCCTAAGCCTCGAACTTATGAACAAAATTTTCATAAGGCATAAATAAAACAAACTTTTCACAAGGCATAAATGAAATAAAGACAAGTCGGAAAGGAAAGAGATCTTTATATATATGAGAATATTTACAAGATTCGATCAGGATCCTATACAAAAGATCAAAAGTGAAAAATCCTAAGGTTCCTGATCTTCTCCGGGGGCAGCTTCTTCCCTATCGAGGTCCTCCCCATTCTCGGACCCGCTCTTGCTGCCATCATCATCATCATCGTCGGAAGTGGCCATCGCTCCAGCTTCAGCTTCATGCTCTCTAGCCTTTACTATTTCGTTGGTAAGATCGAAACCTCGAGCGTGGATCTCCTCGAGGGTTTCCCTCTAAGATTGGCATTTGGTGAGTTCAGCAATCCAATATGCTCTAGTTTGAGTGGTCTCGGCTGCCTCTCTCACTTGGATTTGAGCGGTTTTAGCATCGACCCGGTAGACGGCCACGATCGAATCTGCTTCGGCATTTGCCTTTTCAGCTTCAGATTTGACCTTGGCAAGTTCGGAAGCCAACCAAGCCTCGAGCTCCTCTATTTCCTTGCTTGAACCGAGCTTTTCTCCCTCATGCCTCGAAGCTGACTTTCGGTCGATGACAATTTGGATAAAGCAGTCTCTTTTTCTGCAGCGAAGCGGTCCATGCCTTCTTTCCATCCAGGTCTCCTCTTTCATCATATTGACCTCCTCGCGGAGCTGCTCGGTCCTCTCGACCTTCTGCTGCAGCTGTGAGATCGAAATGTTAGCCACCATTCACGAATCAAGCCCATGAGCTTTTAAGATTTTCATTACCTGCTCGATTAGGTCGGTCTGATCTTTATGAGCCGTTCCAATTCGGCTCGGAGGTCCTTGATATGTTCTTTTTTTTGCTTATCGAGAAGGTTTAGGGCATTCTTCTCATCGATAAGCCTTTGAATGTCGGCCTCATACCGACTCATCTCGGCTTGAGACCGAGAAAATGCTTCTCGATGAAGCGATGAGGCCTACGCAGAAAGAAGAAAAGAAGTTAAGATAAAAAGAGAAAAATAAATACAGAGGTAATATCAACAAGGGGAGCTAAGGCTTACCCGATTCAGAGCTTGCTGCACCTTATTGGAAAGGTTCGATGCCTCGCCCAAGTCCTTCCTCGAGACCTCCAAGTCACTCAGACCGGTAAAGTAATCACGAAAGGGGTCTTCACTTCCGTGGGCTCCTTCGATGGAGAGAGTTTTCAAGGCCATAGCCTCTTGAATCATCTCCTCAGAAAGCGAGGGGAGCAGCGGGGAGCCTCCGATTTTTGTTGCGCAAAGTGAATCACTTGGGGCATTCTCCTCATCTCGAGGGGCCCCGACAGCCGTACCCACCGTTGGCTCAGTGTGGTGGGGGCATCTTCAATCCTCGATGACTCGAGGACTTCGGCCAAGTCTCTTCCTGAGACCCCCATCTCGAGACGGAATCTCTGTAACTTTCACCGATTCAGTGGCCTTTGGGGCCTCGATGCTAATTCCCACTCGGGCCACCAGCCCGGAGTCGTCGTTTTCCACTTCTTCGTCTTTCTCACTTAGACGCCGAACAGACTCTTCAGTTAGGAGGATGATGTTCTTACTCGGCTTACGAACCTTCTTCTTCTTAGGTTCTGGATTCTCGGAGGATGATGACTTTTTCCTCTTTTTGTCCTCCGCCGGTTTCGGTACCGGGATCGATGTCTCCCCCTCACTAGATAGGGGCCTCATAACAACATCTTTGCCAAGGCCTGTATAAAAGGAAATTAAGTAAGAAATGATTTGATAAAATCATTAAAGACGTGGAAAATGGGCTTACCATGAATTTTGGCTTCCCATCGGCCCTTTGATAAATCGTGCCATGAGCGCTCGGCATACGAAGAGGTCGAGGCCAGGTCCCGAACCCATCACTTGAGGTTAAGAATTGCACCAGGCATCCAAGCGACTGCCACATCACGGAAGGGGATATCGATGAGAAGAAGCAAAGGAGCAAAATAATAAATAAGAGCTAACAGTGGGATTGTACTTACACTTCATATTCCATTTCTCGGGAAATGGAATCTTCTCGGCTGGGATTAGGTCGGAAGTCCTCACTCGAACGTATCAGCCCATCCAACCTCGGTCCTTGTCCTCGTCTATGCTCGAGAACAACACTTTGGTAGCCCGGTATTGGAGTTTTATTAACCTGCCTCGATAGAGGCGGGGGCTGTATAACCTGATGAGGTGGTCGAGGGTGAAAGGCATCCCCTCCACTTTGCTCACGAAAAATCAGAGCAGAATCATAATTCGCCAAAAGGAAGGATGGATTTGGCCTAGGGTTATTTGATACTGACAGAAAAAATCAATGACGACGGGGTCGAGGGGGCCCAGCGTGAAAGGGTAAGTATAAACACTTAGAAACCCTTCCGCATGGGGGGGTCACCACCTCTTTGCCCTCCCAGTTGCAATCTTTCTTTACCTGCTTAAGGTATTCCTCAGTTATCGAGCATATATATATCGATACTGGCTTGCATCGATCGAGAATCGACAAGGCTTTATTGATTTTAAAATAGGAAGTGAGGACACACCCCCCGGGAACACACTCCTCGGGGCGTGGCGCCGGTGTCTTGTCGTCGGCCATCCGCGATGAAGAAGCATTTTCCTTTTGAGGAATAATTTTTGATGTTTTTGCCATTTTTGTATGGATTTGAAGTTAAAAATAGATGAAGATGATAAGATTTGGTGTTTTGAGAAATGTTAACAGTGAAAATCGTAGATTTGTAGATGAAGAAATTAGAAGATATAAAAAGCTTTGGAAATTGAAAATTTGAAAGTAAAAGTTCAAAATGGTGGAGAGAGGGGCTATTTATAAATTTCACAACGACGTGTTCAATATTGGCGGTGGCCGACCATCGACTGACATGCATTTAATGCCTTGATAACTGTATAGACGGGACGTTTCAGTCACTTCCGTCGCTTACGTCAAAAGGATGACATCATGACAGGTCGAGATAGAAATCGAAGGCTCAATTCGTTTCTTGTCATTACATTTCAAAAAATGAGGGGACTATCTGTATACGGTTAAAATTGGACCCACCCAATTTTACTATTTAACTGAGACCGGGAGTTTGTATCGAAGGATGACCTCGTAACGGAATAGGCCATATCACGAGGATAAGGTACCGAGTTCAGAACCGAGGTACCTGTCAAGATCGAGGCTAGTAGCGATCGAAGCCAAATAAGACAGACATCGAGCAAGATCGAAGATAGCACAATAATGGAAAGGCGAGATATCCGTGATTGGTCGAGGATCACGGCGTAAACCTCGGTGACTGGTCGAGGATCATGGCGTAAATCTCGGAACGGATCAAATCAAAAACGGTTAATTAGCTAATCATGTGATTTCCTTCTGTAATTAGAGTTATACCATAAGTAGAACTCCTCTACTATATAAATGGGAGTACTAACCATTTGTAAGGGACATTGTTCTCACGTAAAAAATCAATCAGTTCGAGGGCACCCTAGCTCGAGGGTTGAATTCCGTTTCAATACTGGTTCACTTTATTTTATAGTTCATTTCTGTTATTAATCTTCATATTTGTCTATCAGTATAAAGTGAAATTGCGTATCCTTAGAACAATCTTGTCATATTTAGGACAAGAGTGGGTTGCTCGAGTGGTGAGCACCCTCCACTTCCAACCAAGAGGTTGTGAGTTCGAGTCAACCCAAGAGCAAGGTGGGGAGTTCTTGGAGGGAAAGAGCCGAGGGTCTATCGGAAACAGCCTCTCTATTCTAGGGTAGGGGTAAGGCCTGCGTACAAACTACCCTCCCCAGACCCCACTAATGGGATTATACTGGGTTGTTATTATTTTTTGTCTTGCGTATCCTTAGAACAATCTTGTCATATTTAGGACAAGAGTGGGTTGCTCGAGTGGTGAGCACCCTCCACTTCCAACCAAGAGGTTGTGAGTTCGAGTCAACCCAAGAGCAAGGTGGGGAGTTCTTGGAGGGAAAGAGCCGAGGGTCTATCGGAAACAGCCTCTCTATTCTAGGGTAGGGGTAAGGCCTGCGTACAAACTACCCTCCCCAGACCCCACTAATGGGATTATACTGGGTTGTTATTATTTTTTGTCTTGCGTATCCTTAGAACCTCATTATAAGTTTAATTGTTATCCAATTTTAAAAGTAAACGATGTTATTTTATTCAAACTATTATTTGTAATACTCTAGACGCTCATGTATTCATGACACCGGTTCTGGGATTGCATTTGGATTTTGTCGTTTATTAGTTTATCACTTTATTTCATACAATTCATTTATTGTTGTCATTTAATTTAAAATTATTAAAAATGGTTAATAGATAGAGCTAACATTGGCTTGACTAGCAAGTGAAATGTTAGGCGTCATCACGTTCCCGAGGGTGAAAAAATCCGGATCGTGACATTTATATAGTTTTTTATCACTTAACCGTTGTTTAGTAATGATGTCTACTCTGGCTTTAATTTATGACTCCCAAGTATTTCCGAGAGGAGAGGAGGGATAGCTTACGAGCATTTTCAGGGTTTGCACCAAATAGACGAATACAAGACACATATGTTAGGTATAAACTTTTATCATCTAGTCATATATGCATTAATTTCACTTTAATTTATTACTCTTATGATTAATTTAATTTGTTTGACTTGATATAATGTGTAGCATGCAAATAAACACTTTTTGATTAGGGAAAATACATAAGCTGCCCCGCCTTGCCGTGTTCGCTTGGGATGGTTTATAGCCGTCGTTGAAAAGGAAAGATATTTATTACTTTGCGCAAATAAGGAACCATCCATGAAATTCTCTTTAATTTACATTGGCTACAGAATGTGAACACATATGGCTATTGATATCGTTGAATAGTTATAAGTTCTGTGCATTATATATGATATATGAGGCAGACAGTTCTCGAACTGCAATTTTTTTTCCTCTTCTATTTGTATCAATCAAATCTAATAAAAATCGGGCATGATGCTGATACTTTCACCATTGTCTCTATTATGCTCTTAATATAACTTTGTATTATACTTGGCAAAAATCAATTGAAGAATTAGTCCATTTCCATTTACACTGGAAAATGGACAAAGTCCAATATCTGCACCATAGAGATGAGTAATTAAAACCAAATTACCGCAATTAGAGAAGAGTTACTGTATTTGATCAGGAGGGAAAAAAAATGAATTGTATAAAAATTTGAGGAAATGATTTCGAAAAACAGGCTCCACTCGTGATATGTGAGGCTCTGACTCAATAGAAATTCAAAAATAGCCAGATTTATAAGTGGTAATCGAAAAATAGTCATAGTTTCAAAAGTAATCGAGATTTAGTCACTTTTCATGTAAAGATAAATCTGAACGAAAACATTGTTCAAAAGCTGAAAGATATTCCAGCATAATATACTGGAGTTCCAGCATAATATGCTGGAAGTTCATACACAAGTGCTCAAATCTCCAGTATATTATGTAGGAACTTTCCGTGTGTTGGAGTTCCAGCATAATATACTGAAAGTTCATACACATATGCACCAATTTTCAGTATATTATGCTGGAACTTTCCGTGTTACAACAAAATAGTGACTATTTTCAACGACTTTATAAACGCTGGCTATTTTTCAATTACCAATATAAAACCTGGCTAGTCCGTGCTATTTCCCTTATAATTTTGAAGAATAATAGAATGGGATAGACTGGTCCGGCCGAGCCCAACTTGTATTGTATTGATTTTTTATTCTTTTTGGTATTTTCATAATACTTAAAATCTGAAAAATATATAATCTTTACAAGGTACATTTTGCGACTTTTTGTAGTGCCTGTGTTTTCCCGCTCAAATACCATTGATTGTCTTTAATGATAAAGTAAACTAACTGCTTATTTGCCAAAAAAAGACCAATTAGCGCGAGTTAGCGCAAATATTGACTTTAAGAGCCCGTTTGGCCATGGAATTTCTTTTACTTTTTTTCTAAATAAGTGTTTGGCTATAAAATTTTTAATTTTCACTTGAAGATAAATTTTGGTATTTTTCGAAAAAATGAAAAACTCCAAAAGGCTATTTTTCAAAATTTTCACTCAGATAACACATAAAATTCAAAAACAATCCAAAATTATATTCATGTCCAAACACAACTCTAATTTTCAAATACCATTTTCACTTGAATTGTTTTTTCCTTTTTTCGAAATTTTACAATTCTTATGTCGAAACGCCCACTAACTAAACTGTATACGGTCGAAATAGATTTTGGCCTTCGTACATTTGATCGAGTTCGAATGGTAAGCGTTCGAAGTGAGAGCTCTAGACGAGTTCTAAGGGTAGTGCATACAAGCCTCGAGCTCCGAGACCGGTCGAGGAATCGGCTCGGTATCATTGTCAAGCCCATGACCAAATCGAACTGCAAGGCAAAGAGAAGTTTGTCGGAAATGCACAGGCCGATTGACACTCACCCCGAACGTCGAACTCGAACTCAAGGCCGAGGGCTCGACCCAATACCGAGCTCGAGCTAGTATCGAGCTTGAGCCAGTATCGAGCTCGAGCCGATATCGAGCTCGTAGACAGGAGCCGTTGTAACCGCACTAGGGGTGAGAATCTTGGCAGGAATCGAGGAAGGGACAATTCATCATGGGTTCTCCACTATATATATTTTTTATTGTAAATAATAGTAGGATCCCTCTACTATAAAGGCGGAAATTCTTGTAAATACAGGCGGACACATTGTAAGACAAGATTACTTCTATTTGTTGAAGAGTAAATCTCTTAAGCTTTTTTACTCAACATACTCATTCTTCTAGTTCAATAATTTATATCTCATTTCTATAGCCAAGAATTCAAACATTTCCACTTCTACGTACGATTTATGTCAGGCTATATCACATATCCTTAGAACTACTTATAAATTCAACTATATCCGATTTTTCGGGTAAACATAAACCAACAATCTACTTTCCGATCAAACTAAACAAATATAGTCCATACTTCAACTAAAAAATTAATAATATCGTATAATATATCTCATGAAAACACAAGAAAGATACAAAAAGAGAGAAGAAAAAGTAACATATGGTTTTTGAGGACTTTAAAAAAAAATAAGTCAACGTTTTTCTTCAATATAGTCAATTCTCAAAAAGGTAAAACAAATCCCAATAAGAAGGTTCAAGGAACTAGTTTTATAAGAAGGCGACCTCATTTTCTAAAAAGGGGTGTGACATGACCAAAATGTTACAAAACTTGACAAAACTTAGACCAATGACCTCGTTATTATTAAACTATTATTATTTGGTCTTAATATTGACAAGCTGAATGGAAATAACTTCCAACTCAATCTCCCAGGATTGAAGATTGTGACGTATGAGATGGTTTAGAGCCATCGTAGACTAAGAAATTAAGAGACAGATCCTTGTAGTTTTCCCAAAATAATGAACCATATTCCATGAAATTGCGGTAATATCAGTTACTAAATGTAAGAATCACCAAAGATGTGTTGGGGTGACGGGTTTCTCTCCACATTTTACCAAGATATTTCGAGTTTAAGTCATAAGAATGAAGAATTTCTTAGTAGAAAGTGATTTACGTGCCTCCTTAGTATGCCTACCAGCACGAATTATCCGTATTAGTTCAGCCAATGGATTTTGAATTGCGATTCTTTTTCTCTCTCCCAATGGAAAAAGACTTTTAGAAGCTAATCCCTATCCAGTTTGTTCTTTGAGAGTGAAAGCGGAAGGTTCAAGGAAACAAGACATTACTTGTAAAAGTTCACTGCTATTTGTATAATTGTATGTATCCTGCTATGTTAAATGGGTTTGAACATATATGACCAAAACATGCCAACTTCAAGTCACGAATTAATTTAGTTAACTTCATACTAAACTAATAGCCTGTTTGGACAAATCGCAAAAAATTAGCTTATTTTGAGAAGTACTTTTTCTCATAAGTTATTTTGGTGAGAAACAGTTTGTGTTTGGCTAATTAATTTGAAAAGCACTTCTTAGCAGCAATTAGTGTTTGACCAAACTTTTAAAAACTGCTGCTAAGTGTATTTTTCTCAAAAATACTTTTCAAAAAAGTACTTTTGAAGAGAAAGCTACATTTTTTCTGCTTCTCATCAAAAGCCATTTTTTTTCCCTCCAAAAGCTTGGTCAAACAATTCAACTTTGAAAAAAAAAGCATTTGTTTTGAAAAAAAAGTGCTTCTAGGATTGGAGAAACTTGGCCAAACAGGCAATAATACTGTTAGAGTTTACAGTCGCTCTCAGCCCCGTCTTGAAATAAAATATGGAAGGTTAGATATTAGAATTATGGTGGAAGTTAAAGTTAATTTTTAAAATATTCGTCAATTCAAATCATGTTCATATTTGTACAGCTCAGGCGGTATTTTTCAAAATTTAGAAAAAGCTACGTTAGGACAACTTTTATCCAAATCATCATATTTAGAGTTTATATTTAGTGTACGCTTCTCAACGTAAATTAGTTTGTTTTAAAATTTTAAGTATTGACTGGAGTATACTTAGACATTTTAGGCTATAATCAAATTATCATTTGTTTGTGTGTCCTCACTTTCGGGATGATTACTGAAGTTTTAGTCAAATTGGTTCACGTCAACACGTAACCAAACAAGACTTGGACAGATGGACCTAATGTTTCTGTCCCTGCTGAAATTTGTTGTGTATTTCATATGTATTCTCAAAAGGTAGGAACCAAAGAACAAATTATTCTTTCATATATTTGCTTCACTATCGTCAAGTTTTATCGGAAACAGTCTCTCTGCCCTGTCCGGGTAGGGGTAAGACTGCATACAGCATACCCTCCCCATACCCCACTTGTGAGTTTATACTGGATTGTTGTTGTCGTCAAGATTTTACATAGGATCTGAATGATTCAGGCACTTAGCCTCTCCTTGATGAACTAGTCTTAAACGCCCTGGAAATGAACACAAGTTTCTTTTTCTCCTAAAAATGCAAAAATGAGAAGATTGAGGGGAACCCCTTTGACAGGAGTAATTGTATGGATTTTGCAGTTTTAACAGTCTCTGTGCATAAGTTGCCTTCAGCAGTCCCACATTAGACATCCAATGAAACAACTACAGAAACTAGGAAAAAGTTAAAGTATTATTCCCTGAGTTTGAACCAAATTGAATGTTGCCGTCTTACTTCTATCAGACGCAGTATTGTTTCCAAGTTTGAAAAAATGTGTACTTTTATCAGATCAAAAAGCTTCCCAAGCTCGAGACGAGGTGTTACTTTCATGCATAGCGCCTCTCATGGTGCAAGAGAAAAGAGCTTATAGTATAGTACAACAACAACAACAACCCAGTATAATCCCACTAGTGGGGTCTGGGGAGGGTAGTGTGTATGCAGACCTTACCCCTACCCTGGGGTAGAGAGGCTGTTTCCAAATGACCCTCGGCATCCTTCCCTCCAAGAACTCCCCACCTTGCTCTTGGGGTGACTCGAACTCACAACCTCTTGGTTGGAAGTGGAGGGTGCTTACCATCAGAGCAAC
>AWOL01S0018181.1:43261-90212 GCA_000715115.1 Nicotiana otophora
ACAACAACAACAACAACCCAGTATAATCCCACTAGTGGGGTCTGGGGAGGGTAGTGTGTACGCAGACCTTACCCCTACCCTGGGGTAGAGAGGCTGTTTCCAAATGACCCTCGGCATCCTTCCCTCCAAGAACTCCCCACCTTGCTCTTGGGGTGACTCGAACTCACAACCTCTTGGTTGGAAGTGGAGGGTGCTTACCATCGGAGCAACCCACCTTGTCCTAAGAGCTTATAGTATAGTATTGTCACAAAAGCAATCTGAGAATCCAGTCACTGCGATAACATTCGGGGTGATAACAAAAATTCTCCAACAAGAAAAAGAAAGGAATGGCATGTGTGCATGACTAGATTATAAGATTAGATTAGCTTATAAACTGCATATCCAAAAACTATAATGAGAAAGACAAACAAAGCATGCAAATTTTTGAGAAAATTCAGTTGCCTGTGGTTAGCACCAAGTTCATCACAGGCGTCTTTCAAAGAAATTCTTAGTCCTCTTCCTCACACGTGTGAACAAGATGACCACAGCGGCCAGGACCCATGGCGGGATATTACCACCAGTGAAGTTCAACTTTTCTGCCCATTGTGGAGTCTCTTTCATCACCAATACTATCAATATGGTGATCACTGCAACACCGACCAATATCCTGGTAATAGGTTTGATCAAGGAGTCCTATAATCAAAGAAGACAAACTATTAAAATCACATCTATGCATATAACAATCTATTTTGTGGAGAACCATGTGAAATAAGCTAATACTTGCAAGTAGATATGGTCATTGAAGTGTCGAGCGCCTTGGTAAAGTCATTTTCACATCTAGTTGAGCTTTCTTGGTCTAAGAAATGTATCTTGATTATAAAAGCGGAAAAGGGCCAAATATACCCTTGTACTTTCGGAAAAAGGTTTAAATATACCCCTCATTATATACTTTGGGTCCAAATATACCCTTGCTGTTATACTTTAAGTTCAAATATACCCCTCATTTAAACGGAGCGACACGTGTCATCGTCCTGTTGGATAATTTTAAATATCTCCTAATTAATTAAAAAGACTCATACCCATACCCATTACCCATACCCGAAAAGAAAGCTTCAAAAGCTTCTTCATCAATGGCTGCTACTACACTAAAACATAGATTCCCTACAAAGATGCAAATATCAACGGAACTTCCCCTCTGGTTGATGAAAAGCATAAAAAAGCATGAATGGAGAAAGATGTTTGTACAATAATATAATGTTCATTCCCTTCCTATTGGTTTATCTCCATCCATCCAACTTTATACTTCCCTTAGTAGGAATGTTAAAAAGAAGTCCAAATGTCCTCTTCTCATCTAATTTGGATTTCTCAAGATAGAGTAGAATCAAGAATCAAATCAAGGATTTACATTTAATTAGCTGAAATAAAAAGAAGGAAGCCCATAAAAAGCTTATTTATTATAAGTTTGAAGTAAATAGTGCACTCAACAAATGTCATTAGAAGAAGTACAAAATAAGTAATAGCCTACTTGACAGTCTACAGAAGACGTGGCCATTGATGAAGAAGTTTTTGAAACTTGCTTTTCAGGTATGGGTATGAGTCTTTTTAATTAATTAGGAGATATTAGCCAACAAGACGATGACATGTGTCCCTCTGTTTAAATGAAGAGTATATTTAAACTCAAAGTATAACAGCAGGGCTATCTTTGGGCCCAAAGTATAACGAAGGGTATATTTAAACCTTTTTCGAAAGTACAAGGATATATTTGGCCCTTTGCCGTTATAAAAGGGATGATATATTCTCAGTTCATTATGGAGAGTGGAGAGCAGTTCCCCTTCAATTTCCTTTCATGACAAGGTGGGTTGCTCTGATGGTAAGCACCCTTCACTTCCAACCAAAAGGTTGTGAGTTCGAGTCACCCCAAGAGCAAGGTAGGGAGTTCTTGGAGGGAAGGATGCCGAGGGTCATTTGGAAACAGCCTCTCTACCCCAGGGTAGGGGTAAGGTCTGCGTACACACTACCCTCCCCAGACCCCACTAGTGGGATTATACTGGGTTGTTGTTGTTGTTGTTGTTCTCTCATTGTTAGGGCCTGCCAATGTGGGCCTTATTTATGTTAACATGCATATTGATACAGAGTTTTTTTTCCTGATAACCGATTTATGGAAGAACTTATTTATCTCAAGTAAAGTCTTCCCGTTTGCCAATTTTTGTTTACAATGTAAGCGCTCAGGAAAACTAGCAGTAATATCAAATTTAGATATCCTTTCAACAGTTTCTGGAAAGTGTCTAACAATGTCAAAAGTTCATATTGCAGTTCCAGAAAACCTATTGCAAACGATTCAAGATATAAATGGGTGACTACAGATCATGTTTATACTCACGCTTATAGATAGATCAAGTTGACACAAAGAGCACGGCTATTTTGGCATTTCAATTTTCAAGATTGAAATGCCAAACTGCAAAACTAGAGCACATAAACCTTCTTCAACTAGGCAGTTTCTGCTTCCTTTCCAGATATCCTCAGTTTCAGTACAGATTTCTGATGTAAAAATAATTTATTCTGAAGGCTCTGATCACAAAAAGCTCTCTAGCAAAAAAAAGGAAATTGCCTGAGGAAAAGCTCTTTATAAAAGAAAAAGAACTAGATGGCACCTTAAAAATAAAACCTTCTCCACTCAAACCACTTATTACTAGTAAATAACTGTTGAAGTTTTTTCTTTGAAGAAATACAAAGTAGACCGCATATGAGCATAAATCAGGAAGTATGGGATTCTTAATTTGATTGCTCCACATTTTTTTGTTTGCTACTCATAGAGTCATAGAGAATATGCATTTCGCCTAGCCCCATTTAAGCAATTGTTTTTCCATTGAAAATGAAAAACACACGCGAGTAGTAAACATTTCTTTTCCATTAAAAAGGAAAAACATGAGCGAGACATTACAAAAGCGTCACACTAGAAGGCATACAACTCAAAGAATTAGAAATTTTGCTTTTTTTCTCTAAGTAATATTGTTAATAATGCAGTACCAAGATAGTGCAGAATGGAGGAAATCTAACATTGTTTGTTCCATATTTTCTTACTCCAGATTGCGCGCACCTCGACTATTTCATCGGGTACCTGCTACCTCCCCCAACACATCAACCGAATAATTTTGCCCACCAAGACTTAGACAGATGAGAAGAAATCTCCTATTTTTTTTAATTTTTTTTTTGCCTCCACTAGATTTGAAGAAATCTCCACTAGTGTTGTTCCATATTTTCTTACTTGGTAAACCTACAAAGTATATTCCATTACTTCTAGATGGTTAATGCCCCTCTAAACATCCTATTCTTCAATTGAAAAGGAAAGACACCTCCAAGACACATCAAAGCCTTATGTTAGAAGGCATGCAACTCACAGAAATGGAAATTTTGCATTGTTAGCACCATTTTTTTTAACTTGGTAAACCTACAGAGGATATCCATTTCCTTTAGCGGCTAATTTCCCCTCCAAACATCAACTTTATCCATTAGAAGGAAAGAGACCTCCAAGAAATATCAAAGCCTCACGTCAGAAGGCATACAAGTCAGAGACGCTTTGTCAACCTCGAGCAATGAAGCCTGAATTTACCTTGTGACATTTCCCAAGGAACACTCACCCCACATTCTTGAGGGCTCCTTGCAAGTTGCCTATTAAAACACTATCAAGAACTCGTAATTTGTTTTCCCTGAGAACCTAGTTCCCTTACCAAAAAAAGAAAATGAAGCAAAACCATTCTGCTCCATAAGGTGGATAGAGCTCTATCTCAACACTTCCTTCTAAAATAAGCTCCAGATTCATCTGGTTTAAGTAAGATAAACATGAAAATTTTCCAAAATAGATAAAAGCTTCTTCACCTACAGCCAAGCTGTAATAGAGTTGATGAAACTTCATTAGAAGTACCATCATACCATTAATCCTCAACCTATAACTCTTTTCCAGATATTACCAATTGGAAAAAATAAAATAAAGAGTACAAGCCACATCCTTTGGAAGATTTACGATCTATCATATACCAAGCAATATACTTTCATCCAAACTTTATCGCCAAAGATGATGATACAATTTCTCCAAATGCCACTATGCCTAAAAGAACTATTTTATGTTTTCCAAAATTTATCAGTTTATCTTCTCTGTATCATTCCAATATTACCAACTTTACCAGATGTCTCCAAAGAGACAAGTTTTCCTAAATTTCATTCAAAAATCTTCTAAGACAACCAAACACTATGCATTTAGGGCTTGTTTGGTATGTACACAAGCTAAAATAGTTTCCAACGGAACTCTGTGTTACTAATATAACGTTTGATTTGCAGCATCAAATGCAGCAACACTAATTCCATCTCTAGAAAGCTAATACAAAGATTAATTTTTGGTATAAACCACTGAATAACTAATGCAAGTTTTGGTTTGCAGTATTAAACTGCATTGCTAATAACTAAAGAATTTATGCAAAATATATCTATCATTTTATGTGCGACAAAATGGGAGGAAATAATAGGTGTATTAACAAGTACCTCAACAAGAGTATCTTAAAACTAAAATGCACTTAAAGTAGCCAACTCCTACCTAACAATCCATATATTATTAATAATCACATATCCCTATATTATTATGAGGGAAAAGGGCCAAATATATCTCTCTACTGTCATATATTGTTTATATTTAACCTCCATTATACTATCAGGCCAAATTTACCCCTACCGTTATACTATCGGGCCAAATTTACCCCTATAATCAGCAAACTTTTAAAAATACCCCTTGATCTGTTAAGTAATCCAAAATCTCTCAAATTCTTTTTATTTAAATCACTTGTTGTTCTTCTTGCTCCATTATTTTCAAAAATTACTATTGATATGAATGTTAAAGTTACTAGACCATACAAATTATTCATAATTTATTTTTAATTACCAATGCACCCATTTCTCTTCTTGTAATAAATAAAATTGGTTTAAAATTTTATTTATTTTTCAATCATATACACACCGTAGAATTTAGTGGGTCTATTTATTGTGTATTATATGCAGCTGATCATCATGTATGTACATGTATATTCAAATATATTTTGTCATTGCCTGGTCAGTATAGAATTCGATCGACTAACTTAATAGTGCACAATGTGTAGACATTTAATTGAAACAAAGTTGAATTAGACAATATAAAGTCTCCGAGTAGCTTCAACTTCAATCACTAATACTTGCAAAGTCTCCATACATTTGGTGTAACGAATTTATTAAAATTGGGATGTTGTAAATACTTTTAGAATTTAGAAAAGCTATCTAATTTAGATTTTTCAATTTACTATAGTTTGTTTATTCGGTTGTATTATTTAATATTTTTTTCTCTTGTTTTTTTTCCCTCTAATTTAAATGCCAATTATTTCAAAAATAGTGGACCAAAAAGAACAACAAGTAATTTAAATAAAAGGAATTTGGGAGATATTGAATTACTTAACAAATCAAGGGGTATTTTTAAAAGTTTGCTGATTGTCGGGGTAAATTTGGCCAGATAGTATAACGGTAGGAGTAAATTTGGCCTGATAGTATAACAAAAATTCTTGCGTTTTTTAATATAATTATGGTGTTGAGACCAACTTGGGCGCAACTCGACTAATTCCACGAGGTACCCGTTATCTCCCCCCAGCTATCAGGGTAACTATGTCCATCATGTTCAAAATACTACTCCTACCGTTCCAAAAAGATTGTCTTAGTTTGACTTAACACAAACTTTAATAAAGAAAGGGGAGAATTTTAAGATATGTGGTCTTAAATAAGTCATAGCATTTTTGTGGCCGTAAAACTTTTGAATTTTATGGTCTGAAACCTGTAATAGCATTTATGTGATTATAAATGCTTCTTATTAAGGAATTATTGAAAGGTGCCAATTTTTGTTGAAACAAACTAATAAGGAAATAGTTTCATTCTTTTTTGAAACGGAGTAGTATTTTGAACCTGAGACCTCATCGTTCTCAATTCACTGCATTGAGCACTAGACCATCCTTGAATAACAATTCATGCATTATAATCCTTACATAACTATCCCACAAACCAAACAACTTACATTAGTTAATAAGAAAACTATCTGAATCTCATCACTTCTGACACTAACATCACGAGAAGTAAAAGATAATGCAACACATAACATGCTAATTTGCTTAATAGCAAATCGTGTGAAAAAATTGTACCTTAGGCTCTCCATCAATATGGATTTCGGATCCATCTCTATAGGTAAGAATAGATCGGCCGTTACGGGGGTTGAATCTGATGGGAACGCCCCGACCCGTATCCGGTTTGAATGCATAGACCGATTTGAACCCGTATTTGTCGAGAATTTCACGAACCTCCAGCTGATCCTGGTCCCATCCACCTAAGGGCATCGTGAATTCGTCGATAGGACCTTTGCCTTGCCGATACAGGTGGACCTTGACCTCCGGAACCTCGGTCCGAACCGACTTAGTCCGAGTTGAATGGTTCGGATCGGGTTTCGGGTTGCTTAACAGTGGAGTCACCTCATCGGCGTCGGTGGATGCTTCTTCGATCTCTACCATGTCGGGAGGCCGGCGATGACACACAGAAACGGAAGGGAGAGAACTACGGGAAGGGGGGGCCGGGGGGGGGGGGGGGTTTAAAAATATGGACCTTAAGGCTTTGGAGTTTAGTTACGTGGCAATTAAATATTTTGTTATTCTGAGTATATATTTTTTATCTTTTTCTTCAAGTTAGTTGACTGTATGGATCGTGATCAATCCCACCTACAGGCGACTCGTGATTTTTTTTTTTTGGGTGCAACAATACTCTTATAATTGTTTGAAGTTAATAATAAATTTTCACATCCATTATGTGTTTATTAATCAACTAGTCTCCGGATACGCGCATTACGCGTGAACCTCATCTCAAGAAAATTAATTTTTTAAAAGATCACATAATATTATTTTAAAATTTTATTTGATTTATAAAATGAAAGTTAATGAAAAAATTATAAAATTATGAAAACCGATAATTGTTGCTTCTATTTGGCTAATTATGTAAATAATTACTACTAAGAATTATATAACAAATAGGAGTAGAATATTATTCACAATGTAAGATTAATCAATGAGATATGGAGAAATTATCAAATATTGTTCCATTGGTTAGACTACTTCTTCGAAAGAAACGAAATCGTTTGAAAAAGCTACATGATTGTTGCATTTCTTGACTATAGTAGTATTATTGAACGTGTTATTTGTATATCATGTTTCTTTACAATTTTAAAATTAAGAAAATGACCTTTTAGATCTCTTATGTGTAAAAGACAGATCTCTTATGTGTAAAAGTAAATCTTCTATGTGTAGAAAAAGAGATAAGGTCATAAAACTAAAAACAAGTTTATAAAGAGCCACAAAACCAATTGACCCGAACACAATCTTAAATTTTTTGTGCACCGATTGAAAATTAGGGATTACGATCATTTTTGCGGCCTTTACGATATAATAGATGTTGTCTTATTTTAAATGTTACTTCCACACTTGACCAGTGAAAAATATAACTTGAATTTATATTCCTCTAAAAAGTTTTACTATAATTTAATATCGTTAGTAAATATAATGCGAAAAATATTGAATATAATACAAAGATGAAAATAATATTACCTCCTCATCTACAAATGTCAGAATCAATCGAAGGTCTTGATTTGTTGTATTTTTAAATTTTTTAACTACTACATATTGAATAAGTAAGACTTTTACTACCCATTGAGCTCAAACTGTTAAGTAATACATATTCATTCGCAAATTCAATTTCAGTTGCCATTGTGAGCACATGAAATCAAAAGGACAGTAAAGTCTTAAAAGTCAACCAAAATTTTAAAAAAATTATATAAAAGAAGATTTGGATACTTGGATCAATAATAAAGATTGCTAATGCACTGATGCATTTGAATCCAACCAGAATGCACGTACTATTAAATTTAAGGATTGATATGCTTTTTATGACATATGCAATAACACATCTCATTGATCAGGCATAATTTTTACATGCAATAAAACTAACTTTTTAACAGTAGCATAAATATAATATAAAGCTAAAGCAGTTAAATTAGCATATAGTTTATGTAATTCAATATTACGGAATATCTCAAAGCTCAAAGAGTAATACAAAATCATAGTTTAACTGCAATAAAGCTATATAACTTTCAGAATCTAATAAATTACATCACAATAAAGAGATTGTATAAAATATTATTTATGAGATCGATAAGGAGAATTGTTTACCTCAACTAATGAAAACTATCAAAATTTTGGTTAGATGCAAGGGTGCCAATTGCCGAGGGCTATTCTCTAATAACCCAATTTTAAAATTGTGATATGTATAATATAGTCAATTAAAAGGGTAATCAAAATTTATTTTTCCTTACAAAATATGAACTACTTGAGCTGGCTAAATAATTAGAAATTAAAACTATCAACCATAGAGTGAAAATAATTTTAAATTAATAAAATATTCAATTGATATGAGTTAGAATGCCTAACCAATTTTATGTGATGAATATAGCGAGCCAAATAACTATACAACATCCGTAAATGAGTGAAGTTTAAATCAATGATCATATATGAGACATTAGCCAATGATCATATATGAGACATTAGCCAATGATCATATATGAGACATTATAAATAAAAATCACAACAGACAAATTTTCGAGTAGAGTTGTTTATCAATTGTCAATAATGCACGAACGAACATATATGTTTAGACACTAAAGAACAAAATCACTTTGTTTTTAAGGCAAAGTAAATTATCAAGCAACAATTCTAAAAAGAAACACTAAATGTACATCGAAAGGAGAAGATTTGAGGAGCAATCATATAGGTATTTGTAATAGTAAATTGAAATAGATCAGAGGGAAAATCTTAAAGAATTGTCTGGTATTTAAAAAATAGTGATAACGCACGAACAACCATTATTACATAACTTCAACAAAATAGTATAGGATGGGTAAAGAATTTACCTCATCTCACAAATAAATTTTCTTATGCGGACATCGATATTATGAACATCTTATGATAAAGAATGTAGAATAATGACTTCTTTTATAAAAATGGTCAGTTTCTCCTTATTCTAAACTGTTTTGGTTCTAAAATTCTAGAAACCCAAACTGAATCCAAAGCCCAAACAAAGTGAAGACACAAAGTATTAACTAGTATTTTAAAAATCCTAAACCTACGATCAGTAAACTAAGACTATATTGAATCCTAAATCTACACCAAAGAGACAGTGAAAATTGAATCCTAAACCGACACAAAAGGGGACAGCGAAAAAAAATACCATAATTTAAAAAAAAGAACCTTAAGAATCTGAAAACTAAATTTAACGACCCGGCCGGTTACGCTCTCGCCCTCCTTCCATCCGCGAAGCGCTTGAGAGGATCGACGAAGCTGAGAGCGAGATCCACGACTGTAAAGAAAAAGGATTCTTTTTGTAAAAGTTATAGCATCGCTCCCCCATTTACTGCCCATTTTATGCTTATTAGTTGCTATGTGACTTGCCGGGGCAGATGGTTCGGTTTCGGGGGTGTTTCAGAAGGAGTTGAGACCCTTAGTCTCAAGGTAGGAAGCTTAAGTTGAAAAGGTTAACAAGATATTGACTTATGTGTAAATGACTCCGGAGTGGAGTTTTGATTATTCTGCTAGCTCCGTTGGGTGATTTTGGACTTAGGAATGTGTTAGGATAGTGATTAGGAGGTCCATAGTTGAATTAGGCTTGAAATGGCGAAAGTAGGAAATTTAGAAGTTTGACCGAGAGTTGATTTTGTGGTTACCGGGCTCAGATTGGGGTTCCGAGAGTTGGAGTAGGTATGTTGTGTCATTTGTGACTTGTGTGCAAAATTTGAGGTCAATCAAATGTGGTTTCATAGGTTTCGACATCGAATGTAGAAGTTAGAAGTTCAGAAGTTCATTAGGCTTGAATCGATGCGTGATTCGTGATTTTAGCATTGTTTGATATGATCTGAAGGCTCGACTAAGTTCGTATTGTGTTTTAGGACTTGTTGGTATGCTTCATTGGGGTTTCGGGGGCCTCCGATGAATTTCAGATGGTTAACAGAGTGAAATGGGACTTGGAATGACTGTTGAAGCCTGCTGGTGTGAGTGTTCTGGTTTCCTTCTATGCGATCACGTGGATAGGTCCGCGATTGCGAAGGGTTGATGGTCACTGATGGCAATTTTTTCTATGCGATTGCGAGGAGAGTTCTGCGATCGCCTAGCTGGAGCAGTTAATACATAGCGAACGCGTGGCTCAGGTCGCGTTCGCATAGAGGAAAGGCATGGCTGGGGGTTCACGCGCACTTTGTTCATCGCGAACGCGTGATGTAGTTCGCGATCGCGTAGGTCTGAAGGTCAGTGCATCGCGTTCGTATGATGTTTTTCGCGTTCGCATAGGGTTAAATTGTAGGCAGTATAATTTGTGCTTCGTGATCACAAAGCAAATTCCGCGATCACAAAGAAGGAATGCCTGGGCAGAGACTTGTTTTAAAAACAAGACTTAGGACATTTTCTCTTATTTTTCCTTTCCTTGGCCGATTTTGGAGCTTCTTGGAGAGGATTTTCACCTAGATATTGAAGATAAGTAATTCCTACCTAATGTAAGTTTAATACATAGATTATGGGTTTTAACATGTAAAATATGAAAATTTTAGGAGATTGGTGAAAAATCTAGGTTTTGATAAAAATAGGATTAAACCACGAAAATAATTATGGAATTGGGTAGAAATTACATATTTGAGTTCGTGAGGTTATGGGTAACATTTATCTTCGGAAAGTTCCGGAATTCGGGCCCGTAGGCCCGTAGGTGAATTTTAGGAATCTTCCAATTTGGGTTGGATAATTATTGTATGGACTAAATTATGAACTTTTGAGCTTAGATTGATTAATTTATATAATATTTGGCTAGTTTCGGATTGTTCGGCACCGACTTGAGGCTTTAGAGCGAAATTATGGGCCGAAAAGTAAGCTTTGAGATGAGGTAAGTCTCTTGCCTAACCTTGCAAAAGGGAATTTACCATATAGGTGTTTTAAACTACTATTTGCTTCTATTTATGGTTGCTACGTACACACGAAGTGACGAGAGTCCGTGCGTAGCTACAAATGATGCTTAAGTCCGGGTAGTTTTAGGACCCAAATCATGAAATACTTGTATTGTTTGCACTTTACTTGTTAATTTAAGTGCCTAAAATTATATTGAAACTTGATAAAGGATTCGTAAAGACTTGAATTTCACTTACTTTGAGTTTTGGCGAGTTACTTGACTGTTAATAGAAACTGTGCCTCCTTGTATATCAGTCTTGTGGTAGTTCTTAAATCGGATGTTCATAAAGTATTCTCTCTTCTTGTGGAGCGGGCCGAACGCCTTAGCAGTATAATAGATGCATCTATGGTTCATGCCGGTCGACCCTCGGTAGTGTACATATTATTTTAGATCGGGCTGTACAACCTCAGCATATATCATGCGTGATAAAGCTCGGAGGTCGATTACACTTGATATCATTTTTATAACTTGAAAAAATTATAATTTACTTGATGGCCCGTAATTGTTGAAGTTAGTATGTGTTAGTGGAGATTTTAAATTGACTTTTAGTTAAAGTATCACTTATTTACTGTTTGTTACTATGTTATTATTGATGTATTCCATGCTGGTTTAGAATTTTCGTAATTTATTTATTGGCCCATAGTAAGTGTAGTGGCGATGGGCCAGTAAGTGTAGATGTCGACCCCTCATTACTACTTGTTCGAGGTTAGACTGGATACTTATTGGGTACACGTTGTTTATGTACTCACGCTACACTTCTGCACTAATCGTGAAGGATCTGAGGCAGATGCATCTGGCTGTCATTCAGGCGCGCACCTCCGTTACCCCGAGGCATAGTGGTGAGTTGCTTTCTGAGTCCGTTCTGCAGGGCCTCCAGTCTCTCTTTTGTATTTACTTTCTGCCTATCTTATTTCAGACAATAGCGTAGGTGTTTTGTATATTCTACTAGTTAATCATACACATGTGACACCGGGTCTTGGAAAAACGCTAGTAGACACTTTATGATTTTGGGTATTTATTTCACCGTATCATGCTCTTTCATTGGTTCACACTTTATTTTACTATAATTTTCCACTTCTTATTTACTTAATAAATAAAAATTAACCACTTTAAAATTATTAAAAAGAATAAATACATGGCTAGTTACCCGTTGGCTTACCTAGCGACGACGCTGGGAGCCATCACGGCCTATAGGGTAAACTGGATCGTGATAACATGGTATCAGAGCACTAGGTTCATATAGGTCTCACAAGTCATGAGCATGCCTAATAAAGTCTTATGGATCGGTGCAGAGACGTCCGTACTTATCTTTGAGGGGCTATAGGGTATTAGGAAACTACTCTTTCTTCATCTCCTAGCGTGCAGTTTATGTCGTGCTAAGTATCTTTCTCTTATTCTCTCACAGATGGTGAGAACGCACGTGACAGATGTACCCGACCATGGAGGAGCTGCTCCCCTGTTGCTAGAGGTCGAGGGAGGGCTCCAGCTTGTGGTAGAGGATGAGGGCGTCCTAGAGTTGCTCCAGTTGTGCTACTAGTGGATCCAGTGGAGGATCTTGTTATTGAGGAGCAGGGCGAGGTGCCTGCAGCGGAGCCAGCCCTAGTGGATTTCATGTCCGCACCAGGATTCCAGGAGGTCATGGGCCGTATGCTGCGGTTCATGGATTCTATGATGGATGATGGTTTATTTCCAGCATACCCAGCCATATCTCAGGTGGGAAGGGGAGCACAGACCCCTACCAGTCAGGCTCCAGGGCATGCAACTGCCGTATATCAAACCCCATGTGCACTACCCGTGGGCGGAGTGTAACGACCCGACCAGATGTTTTGAGCTCTAGCGCGTCGTTCAACGGTTTGAGGCCTTGAGTAGCTTCACTTTAGTTATTATGACTTGTACATGTGGTCGGAATTGAATTTCGGGAAGTTCGGGATTAGGTTGGAAAGAAAATTCTAATTTCGGAAGCTTTAAGTAGGAAGAATTGGCTAAGGTGTGCCTTTTGAGTAAACGACCTCAGAATCGGGATTTGAAGGTTCTAATAGTTGTATGATGATTTTGGACTTGGGCTTATGTTCGGGTTGAGTATCGGATCACCCGGGAGCGTTTCAACGCTTTTTATGGAAGGTTGGTATTTCTAAAAGTTCAAAAAATTCTTAAGTTTGACTTGAATTGGATTTTAATGTTACCAATGTCCGTTTGGGATTCCGAGCCTTGAAATAGTTTTGTTATGTCATTTATGACATGTGTGCAAAATTTGGGGTCAATTGGACTTGATTCAATAGGTTTCGGCGTTGAATGTAGAAGTTAGAAGTTTTAAAGTTTACTAAGCTTGAATTGGGGTGTGATTCATGATTTTAGCGTTGTTTGATGTGATTTGGAGGCCCGACTAAGTTCATATGATGTTTTAGTACGCGTTGGTATAATTGGTTAAGGTCCCGAGGGCCTCAGGTGGATTTCGGAGGGTAACAGATTGAGTTTGGGCTTGGGGGAAAGCTGAGGCAGCTGGTGTCTGGTGCAATCGCACCTGCGAGAAAAGGGTCGTAGGTGCGAGACCGCAGAAACGGCCTAAGGGTCGCAGATGCGAAATGGAGTGAGGGTGGATGGATTCGCAGGTGCGAGGAAATTTCCGCACCTGCGGGCTCGCAAATGCAGGCGAAGGAGTCCAGAAGCGAGAGCTGGGCTGAGGGGGAAGGTCGCTAAAGCGGCAGTTCGTGTGCAGAAGCGCATTTTGGCACGCAGAAGCGGGGATGGCTCAGGTGAGGGACATTCGCAGAAGCGAGTTTTTACTCGCAAAAGCGAGGCCGCAGATGCGGCAATTCTGTCTGCAGAAGCGAAAACTGGGTATAATATAAGGGATCAAACTTTGTCATTTCATCATTTTCGTTTGGAATTTTTAGAGCTCGGTTCTTGGGAGATTTTGAGGAGTTTCTTCATGTAACACAAGGTAAGTAATTTCTCACTTGTTGTGAGCTAAATTTAAGGTTTATATGTGGATTTAAGGAGGAAAATTTGGGAAAATTTGGGATTTTGGTAGAAAAACCTAGAAATTGGTATTTGTGGATTTTGACCACGAAATTTGGCATGGAATTTAGGATAAATTATATAATTGCGTTCATGGTGTTATGGGTAAAGTTATCTTCGAAAATTTTCGGAATCCGGGCACGTGGGCCCGAGGGTTGATTTTATAGATTTTTCGAGTGGAGTTGGGAAATGTTTGAATAGTTTTGGATCGACGGGCATCAGTTTGAGGTATTGGAGTGGCATTAGAGCCGGTTATGGAACTTCAGAGCGAGGTAATTCTCCCGTCTAACTCTGTGAGGGGGAAACTGCCCCTAGGTGATGTATTTATTATGTGTTACTTGTTGTGGGGGCTACGTACGCACGATGTGATGAGAGTCCGTACGTAGTTAGATTCATGTTATGTCCGGGTAGACTTAGGTTCCCGCCATACTATAATTGTATTATTTGAGTTGTCTCTTGCCTATTAAATTCCTTTTATTTACTTTGTGACTTGAGACTAGACTTGCGTAGAGTGACAGACTTGATATGGTAGAGATCCGACGGGCTTCATGATTACCCGCGAAATAATTGTACTCCTCTTACAAATTCCTCCCACATTGTACATTCTCATCGAAAGTGTCCTTTAAAAATTTATAACTCACACGTCTATTCGTGAGTGGGGGTCAAGGACCCATCAAAGCTTCTTATTCAAATGGGATCGGGCCGTCCGCCTCGGCAGGATAAATACATATATAGTTCATGCCGTTCGACCCTCAGCAGTGCACACACTATGATGGATCGGGCCGTACGCCTCATCAGGATTTATGTACCACACTCTCATGGGAGCGGGCCATTCACCTCGGCGATAATAGATGTATCTATGGTTTGGCAATATTATGACGGATCTAGCCGTACGCCTCGGCATTTCTATAAAATACTCTTATGAAATCGTGCGTAATAATTGGCAAGAAGCCAGCATATATATGAGCTTTTCCTAATCGAACTATGATGACGTATCTGGTAAGGTCCATTGTATATTTTCTGATTGAAGAGGCAACTACTAGCTGAAAGTTTGAGTTACTGCCGAGAGGAGGATTGTACCATGTATTATACTTGTTACTTTATTTATTTTCTCCGGTTCACATCTGTTTACTTTTACTGTATTTATCTTATTGGACCACTAGTAAGTGTCGATGTCGGCCTCTCGTCACTACTTCTCTTGGGTTAGGCTAGATACTTACTGGATATGCGTTGATTACTACACTTGCTGCACTTTTTGTGCAGGAACTTATATGTCTGGTGGTCTTTTGGGTGCAGAGGCGCGGCCATTGTGGGGACTTTACCGTGAGCTGCAATTCACGCTTCGATCCGCAGCATGCAGAGTCTCCATCAGAGTTATATATATATCCTGTCTAATTTGTATTCCAGACAGAGGTTGTATTTTATTTTATTTCCTAGTTGATGCTTATGCACTTGTGACACCGGGTTTTGGAGGTTTCTACGGGTTGTTCGCTGTTATGATTATGTAAATACTTTCATTTACTAAGTAAATACTATTTGATGTTGTTCAATTAATGAAAACCGCAATTTCAAAACACTAAAAATGAGTAATTAAATTGGTAAATTACCGTTGGCTTGCCTGACGGTGGTATTAGGCGCCATCACGACCTTCAACGGATTTTGGGTCATGACACTGAGCTCAGCCAGTTGTAGTGGCTATACCAGAGCCCAGACCAGCTTCGATCGGTGAGCCGCAAAAGCTATTGGATAAATGGACCAGGCTACATCCTCCTGCCTTTGGAGGTGAGCGACATGAGGACCCCAGGACTCAGGGACAGACTACACAACATGGGGATATTAGAGTCCCATGGGGTGGACTTTACCACCTTTTAGTTGGGGGGTAGGGCCCGTAGATGATGGCAGTCCTATCTTCTCAGCAGACTAAGAGGTTCTCTTCCCTTGACTTGGGACCAGTTCACACGTCTCTTTCTGGAGAGATATATTCCACCCTCTTAGAAGGAAGAGTTACGGGGTCAGTTTGAGCGGCTCCAGTAGGGTCACATGTCTGTGACCGACTATGAGGCAAGATTCCCCAAGTTGTCTCGCCATGCACTTATGATACTCCGCACCGATGCAGAGAGAGTGCGAAGGTTTATTGCGGGTTCACACTATGGTATCCAGGTCACTATGGCCCGAGAGGTTGAGATGGGGACTCCTTACGAGCAGGTTGTGGAGATAGCTCAGAGGATTGAGGGTATTCTTCAGCAGGGCCGAGAGCAGATGCCGAGGGACAAGCGATTTGTATTTTCTGGAGGGTTCAGTGGTGCTCCGTCTGGGGGCAGAGGTCAATTTGTGAGGGGTCAGTCTAGCAGGCCCACATATCCAGCACCGCCGCCTCCCCGGGTGCTCCAGTGCGGCCCTATTTCAGCGCCATTCCAGAGAGCTCCTACCGTCTATCGGCTATTCAGGGTTCCTCCAGTAGGAGTTCAGGTCCCCAGAGTAAGACTCAGGGTCAGATATCTTCTGCACCGAGAAGTTGTTACGAGTGCAGGGATCTTGGTCATATGAGGAGATTCTGCCCTAGGCTTTGGGAATGGAAGTACAGCAGGGTTATCAGCGTATGATTATAGCACCAATTGTCGCACCAACTGTTCGGCTGCCCAGAGACGGAGGGCAGGTTAGTAAGGGCTATCCTAGATGTGAAGGCCAGTCAGGTGGAGCTCTAGCTAGGTTGTATGCTTTTCCAGCCAGACCAGATGCAATAGCCTCAGATGTCGTGATCACATATATTATTTCTGTCTGTGGTAGGGATGCTTCAATACTATTTGACCTAGGGTCTACATATTCATATGTTTCATCTCTGTTTACTCATTTTCTAGGTGTTCCTCGCGAGTCCTTGGGTACTCCTGTATATGTGTCCACGCTAGTGGGCGATTCTATTGTTGTGGATCAGATTTACCGGTCCTGTATCATGACTTTCTGTGGTTATGAGACTAGAGCAGATCTTCTGTTGCTCGATATGAACGACTTTGAGCTCATCTTGGGCATGGACTGGTTGTCTCCGTACCATGTCGTCCTTGATTAACATGCCAAGACTGTTACCTTGGCGATACCAGAGTTTCCTAGATTGGAATGTAAGGGTTTATCTGTCAGTGCATCTAGTCGGGTTATCTCTTTTCTGAAGGCTCGGCACATGGTCGAAAAGGATTGTTTGGCTTATCTAGCTTATGTTCGGGATACTGCTATAGAGACTCTGGCAATTAATTCAATGCCCGTGGTCCGGGAGTTCTCTGATGTGTTTCCTTCTGATCTACCAGGCATGCCACCAGATCATGATATTAATTTCTGTATTGATTTGGCTCCTGGTACCCAGCCTATCTCTATTCCACCGTACCGCATGGCTCCGAAAAAATTGAAAGAGTTGAAAGAATAGCTTGAGGAGTTGCTAGCAAAGGGGTTCGTCAGACCGAGTGTGTCGCCTTGTGGTGCACCGGTGTTGTTCGTGAAGAAGAAAGATGGGACTTTGCGGATGTGGATTGATTACCGCTAGTTGAATAATGTTACCATTAAGAACAAGTACCCGTTGCCGCGTATTGATGATTTATTTGACCAGTTGCTGAGTGCTAGGGTGTTCTTTAAGATCAACTTGAGATCGGGGTATCATCAGTTGATGAATCGTGATTTGGATGTTCCGAAGATGGCTTTCCGGACTAGATATGGCCACTATGAGTTTCTAGTGATGTCATTCGGCTTGACCAACGCCCCAGCATCGTTTATGGATTCGATGAAACGGGTATTCAGGTCGTATATTGACTCGTTTGTCATTGTCTTCATTGATGACATATTGATCTATTCGCGTAGCATGGAAGAGCACGAGCAACATTTGAGAGTGGTGCTTCAGACCTTGTGGGAACAGAACCTATATGCTAAGTTCTCCAAGTGCGAGTTCTGGTTAGATTCTGTGGCATTCTTAGGGCATGTTGTATCAGGAGAGGGTATTAAGGTAGATCCCAAGAAGATCGAGGCACTTCAGAGTTGGCCTCGTCCTACCACAACGACTGAGATCAGGAGCTTCTTGGGGTTAGCAAGTTATTATCACTGGTTTGTGGAGGGCTTCTCATCTATTGCAACACCTTTGACTAGATTGACCCAGTAGGGTGCTCCGTTCTGATGGTTCGATGATTGCGAGGCGAGATTTTATAAGCTCAAGACTGCATTGACTACAACATCGGTGTTAGTGTTGCCTTCTGGTTCAGGGATGTATACTGTGTATTGCGACGCTTCACACGTTGGCCTGGGTTGTGTATTGATGAAGGAGGGTGGGTTATTGCATATGCTTCACGTCAGCTGAAGCCCCACGAGAAGCATTACCCCATACATGATTTGGAGTTGGCCGCGATAGTTCATGCTCTCAAGATCTGGAGGCATTATCTTTATAGGGTGTCCTGTGAGGTTTACACCGATCATCGCAGCTTGCAACATTTGCTCAAGCAGAGGGATCTCAACTTGAGGCAGCGCATGTGGCTTGAGTTACTAAAGGATTATGATATTACCATCCTTTATCATCCGGGCAAGGCGAATGTGGTTGCGGATTCCTTGAGCAGAAATGCTGAGAATATGGGTAGTTTAGCATTCATTTCAGTAAAGGAGAGGCCATTAGCTTTGGAAATTCAGTCCTTGGTTAACATACTTGTGAGGTTGAATATTTCATAGCCCAGCCGAGTTCTTGCATACGTCGTCGCTCAGTCTTTCATTATTAGATCAGATCAAGGCTCGTCCGTTCGACGATTTGTACTTGTTGGTTCTTAGGGAGACGGTACTATATGGTGATGCCAAGGAGGTTACTATCGGTGATGATGGTGTTCTGCGACTCTAGGGCCATCTATGTGTTCCTAATGTTGATGGCTTGAGGGAGAAGATTCTAGAGGAGGCACACAGTTCTCGATATTCTATTCATCTAGGGGCTACGAAAATGTATCGCGACCTGAGGCGCCATTATTGGTGGCGGCGCATGAAGAAGGACATAGTTGAGTATGTCGCAAGATGTCTAAATTGCCAGCAGGTCATGTATGAGCACCAGAGGCCAGGTGGCCTACTTCAGCAGATGGTTATACCTGAGTGGGAATGGGAGCGCATCACTATGGATTTCGTAGTTGGGTTGCCACGGACCTTGAGGAAGTTTGATGCAGTTTGGGTCATTGTTGTTACACCCTATGCGTCCCAAGGTAACGTATAATGAGTATGAGACATATTAATAATGATTTAAATGATTTTAAAGTCATAATATGACTATATATGATGTTTGGATAAAACATATAAAGTTTTAAAAAAATCGGATTAAAGTTGCGGAGAAACCAACTAAAGATTTGCCGTGTAACCGAGCTTTTTGAAAAATAAATTTTGTGTGATATATGAGGTCTTTTTGGGACATGTTATATACCAAATTGAAGGGCTTGGAATTTAGTTTCCAATGCTCTTAATCGTTCATTCATACGATATCCGAATAAAAAGATATAAGTACCGGAAGATGGGCGAATGAGAGGGTGCCAAGCTAGCACCTCTTTGACTTTTTAAAAGTTGATATATATGTTTTAACTCATCTCTTTCTCTTCATTTTTACATAGAATCTGACCAGAGGACACCATAAAACGGTCCTTGAGCTCTTTAATAGTGATTCAAATAATACTAATATCCCGGGTACGAAATCGAGAAGCGATAACATCAGAACGATCCTTACGACGTAAGTATCGTTATATCGTCTCTCTTTTTCTTTGTAGTTTGAGTTTTGGAATGTATTTAATAGTTAATAAAATTCCTAATTTCTGTATTTAAGCTTTAAAATATCAAGAAAGTTGATGAATTCATTTTCTAATAGTTAGACCTCACGAGACGGTGATCGAAAGCCGTGAGTTCGAGTTATTTGACTTGTAGTGGATTGTTTTGTGGGTTGTTTCATGTTGCTTTTGGTCTGTCTATTGGGATTCTGATTTATGGAGTTTGGAAAGATAAAAAGGGCGTGGAGAAATTCCACATGTGGTAGGGTAATAGGTTGGTCGCTCGTCGTTATAGTTACAAGCTAATTGGTCACTTGTTGATTGGGTGTATTATGGTATATTTGGGGGTTTTGTTGTATTGAAGGTCTCGAATTGTAATTAGGTTGGTTTTGAGCTGCTGATTATATTATGTTTGTATCTCGCCTATAGTAGGCTTGAGGGAGCAGTAAAATCAGGGGAAATGCTGCTCGTTTTATTTTAGAATCGAGTTATCGTTTGAGATACGTAATATACTACCGCCATCTAAATTGTACACGTATTTCTTTGTTATAGGGTTGGCGCGCTAGTTGTCATAATCTTGTTGTTGAGTTGCATTGACGACTTGAGGTATGTTAAGGCTATCCCTTATTTCCTTTTGGTATGTTCCATACGATACAAATGAAACGAGTAAACGCACAACTTTCATTAATGACTATATTCGTAGAAATACTAGAGATGCTTATGTTCTTGATTCCCCATATGAATTATTATTATATCTTCTATTCGTGGGTCTCATAAAAATACATAGTTGATAAAGTTTTCCAAAGAGCATATTGATCTTATAACATTCCGAAAAATCTTATTAACGTATTTCTTATGCATTTTATTTATTTATACATGTATATTGACCCATGACCAGATGGCGTTATATACACATATATTATATATATATGGGATATGGGAAAAGGTTACGGCATTATATACACTCCACCACCTGATCAACTGGTATATGTTGATAATTTTTCCCACAGTGGCCAAGATGATATGATGGGATGCCCTTAGAGGCTTGATGATATTATGTACACCTATACCTATGCATGATACGATATTTACACGCACGTGCATGGCATTATAAATGTTTCAGGATTCACAAAGTTATTTAGACTCACAGGTGGAATTCTTTACCCCATGTTTCATCTATGTCTTTTATGTACTGATTTTCATGCCTTACATACTCAGTACATTATTCGTACTGACGTCCCTTTTGCCTGGGGACGCTACGTTTCATGCCCGCAGGTGCAGGTAGACAGGCTGACGGTCCCCCTTCTTAGGATCCTTGATCAGCGATAGTTGGTGTGCTNGATCCTTGATCAGCGAGAGTTGGTGTGCTCCATTTGATCCGGAGCTGCTTTGAGTTTTGGTACGATGTGTTTGCATACATATATGGGTACTACGGGGCCCAACCCCATCCTTTATACAGTTTTACACTCTAATAGAGGTCTGTAGATAGTTAGTTAGATAGTATGTGGCCTTGTCGGCTCGCCCTACTGTATTTCGTATATATATATATATATATATATATATGTCTTCTGGGCATGCTTTCCCACGTAGGTTGTTCATATGAATTAGTAGTTTATTTTTAGATGTTATGCATGACCTACACTTATTTTATGTTTATATCTTAGATGAGTGCTTAGGGGTGTTTGATAGGTAGAACTGGGGAACTAGTCACGGCCCATCGGTTTAGGTAGTGACAAAAGTGGTATCAGAGCAGTTCTGTCCTAGGGTTGTCTACAGATCGTGTCTAGTAGAGTCTTGTTTATGGGTGTTTTGTGCACCACACTTATATACAAGAGGCTACAAGATATTTAGGATGGTTACTTTTCTTTCTTATCTTAGATCACTTATTTCATGTTTATATCTTAGACAAATACTTAGGGGTGTTTGCTAGGTAGAACTCGGGCACTCGTCATGGCCCATCGGTTTGGATCGTGACAATTGTCGACAGGTTGACCAAGTCGGCACACTTCATTCCGGTTGTGACTACGTATTCTTCAGAGAGATTGGCCCAGATTTACATTCAGGAGATTGTTCGGTTGCATGGTACGCATGTTTCCCTCATTTCAGATAGAGGCCCTCAATTCACTTTGCACTTTTGGAGAGCAGTTCAGAACGAGTTGGGTACCCGGGTAAAGCTTAGCACATCCTTTCATCCGCAGACCGACGGGCATTCAGAGCGGACGGTTCAGATCTTGGAGGATTGCTCAGAGCATGTGTGATTGACTTCGGAGGGTAGTGGGATCGATTCTTTCCTTTGGCCAAGTTTGCTTATATCAACAATTATCAGTCCATCATTGAGATGGCTCCATTTGAGGCTCCTTAGGGTCGGCGATGTCGTTTGCCTATCAGATGGTTCGAGATCAATGAGGCTAGGTTATATGGTACTGATTTAATGAAGGATGCCTTGGAGAAGGTGAAGTTGATTTAGGAGCGACTTCGCACACCACATTCCTGACAGAAGAGTTACGCGGATCAGAAGGCACGTGATTTATCATTTATGGTGGGTGAGAAGGTTCTCTTGAAAGTCTCGCCAATGAAGGAAATCATGAGGTTCAGGAAGAAGGGAAAGTTGAGTCCAAGGTTCATAGGCCAGTTTGAGGTTTTGAGGCGAGTTAGGGAGGTTACTTATGAGCTTGCTTTGCCTCCCAGTCTATCGGGAGTTCATCTGATTTTCCACGTGTCTATGCTTCAGAAGTATCATGCCGATAGGTCGCATGTGTAAGACTATAACACGGTTCAGCTAGATGAGAGCCTGGGTTATGAGGAGGAGCCAATTTCCATTGTTGACAGGCAGGTTCGCCAGTTGTGGTCTAACAAGATCTCTGTCGGTAAAGGTTTAGTGGAGGGGTCAACCGGTCGAGGAGGCGACTTGGGAGACTGAGGAGAATTTGCAAAGCAGATATCCACACCTATTCAACACTCCAGGTATGATTCTAGACCCGTTCGAGGACGAACGTTTGTTTAAGAGGGGGAAGATGTAACGACCCGACCGATTGTTTTGAGAGTTGTAGCCATGTTCCCCCATTCACTGCTCATTTTATACTTATTAGTTGCAATGTGACTTGCCAAGGCAGTTGGTTCGATTTCGGGAGTGTTTCGGAAGGAGTTGAGACCCTTAGTCTCAAGTTTGGAAGCTTAAGTAGAAAAGGTTGATCGGATATTGACTTATATGTAAATGACTCCGACATGGAGTTTTGATGGTTCCATTAGCTCTGTTAGATGATTTTTGACTTAGGAGTGTGTCCGGATAGTAATTTAGAGGCCCATAGTTGAATTAGGCTAGAAATGACGAAAGTTGGAAATTTAGAAGATTGACTGAGAGTTGTCTATGTGGTTACCGGGCTCGGATTGGGGTTCTAGGAGTTGGAGTATGTCCTTTGTGTCATTAGTGACTTGTTTGCAAATTTTGAGGTCAATCGGATTTGATTTTATAGGTTTCAGCATCAAATGTAGAAGTTAGAAGTTCAAAAGTTCATTAGGCTTGAATCGATGCGCAATTCTTGGTTTTAGCATTGTTCGATGTGATTTGAAGGCTCGACTAAGTTTGTATCATGTTTTAGGACTTGTTGGTATGCTTGGTTGGGGTCCCAGGGCCTCGGGTGGATTTCGGACGGTTAACGGAGTGAAATAGGACTTGGAATGACTGCTGAAGCCTGCTGGAGTGAGTGTTCTGGTTTCCTTCTATGCGATCGCGTAGATAGGTCCGGATCGCGAAGGGTTCATGGTCAATGATGGGATTCTATTCTATGCGATTGCGAGGAGAGTTCTGCGATCACGTATCTGGAATAGTTAATACATCGCGAACGCGCGGCTGAGGTCGCGTTCGCGTAGAGGAAAGGCATGACTGGGGGTTCACGTGCACTTTGTTCATCGCGATGCGTGATGTAGTGCGCGATCGCGTAAGTCTGAAGGTCAGTGCATTGCGTTCGCATGATGTTTTCTGTGTTCGTGTAGGGTTAAATTGTGGGTAGTATGCTTTGCGATCGCGAAGAAGGAATGACTGGGCAGAGACTTGTTTTAAAAACGGGACTTAGGCCATTTTTTGTCATTTTTTCATTTCCTTGGCCGATTTTGGAGATTCTTGGAGAGGGGTTTTCACCTATCTATTGAAGGTAATTAATTCCTACCTAATGTAAGTTTAATACATAAATTATGGGTAGATTTTAACATGTAAAATATGGAAATTTTTGGAGATTGGTGAAGAATCTAGGTTTTGATAAAAATGGGATTAAACCACGAAAATGATTATGGAATTGGGTAGAAATTACATATTTGAGTTCGTGAGGTTATGGGTAACATTTATCTTTGAAAAGTTCTGGAATCCAGGCACGTGGGCCCGAAGGTGAATTTTATGAATCTTCCAATTTGGGTTGGGTAATTACTCTAGGGACTAAATTATGAACTTTTGAGCTTATATTGATTAATTTATATAATATTTGGCTAGTTTCGGATTGTTCAGCACCGACTTGAGGCTTTAGAGCGAAATTGTGGGTCAGAAAGTAAGCTTTGAGACGAGATAAGTCTCTTGCCTTACCTTGTAAGAGGGATTTTACCCTATAGGTGTTTTAAACTACTATTTGCTTCTAATTGTGAGGGCTACGTACGCACAGGGTGACGAGAGTCCGTGCGTAGCTACAAATCATGCTTAAGTTCGGGTAGTTTTAGGACCCAAATCATAAAATACTTGTATTGTTTGCACTCTACTTGTTAATTTAAGTGCCTAAAATTATATTGAAACTTGATAAAGGATTCGTAAAGACTGAATTTCACTTACTTTGAGTTTTGGCGGGTTACTTAAACGTTAATAGAAATTGTGCCTCCTTGTGTATCAGTGTTGTGATAGCTCTTAAATTGGATGTTCATAGAGTATTCTCTCTTTTTGTGGAGCGGGCCGAACGCCTCAGCAGTATAATAGATGCATCTATGGTTTGTACCGGTCGACCCTCGGTAGTGTACACATTATTCTGGATCGGACCGTACGACCTCGGCATAAATCGTGCGTGATAAATCTCGGAGTCCGATTACAATTGATAGCATTCTTATGACTTGAGAAAATTATAATTTACTTAATGGCCCGTAATTGTTGAAGTTAGTATGTGCCAGTGGAGATTTTAAATTGACTTTTAGTTAAAGAATCACTTATTTACTGTTTGTTACTGTGTTATTATTGATGTATTCTATGCCGGTTTAGAATTTCCATATTTTATTTATTGGCCCATAGTAAGTGTAGTGACGAGGGGCCAGTAAGTGTCGATGTCGACCCCTCGTCACTACTTCTTCGAGGTTGGACTAGATACTTACCGGGTACATGTTGTTTGTGTACTCACGTTACACTTTTGCACTAATCATGCAGGATCTGAGGCAGGTGCATCTGGCTGTCATTCAGGCGTGCACCCCCGTTACCCCGAGGCATAGTGGTAAGCTACTTTTTGAGTCCATTCTGCAGTGCCCTCAGTCTCTCTTTTGTATTTACTTTCTACTTATCTTATTTCAGACAGTAGCATATGTGTTTTGTATATTCTACTAGTTGGTCATACACTTGTGACACCGGGTCTTGGGAACATGCCAGTAGATACTTTATGATTTTGGATATTTATTTCACTGTATCATGCTCTTTCATTGGTTCACGCTTTACTTTACTATAATTTTTCACTTCTCATTTACTTAATAAATAAAAATCAACCACTTTGAAATTATTAAAAAGAATAAATACATGGTTAGTTCCCCGTTGGCTTAACTAGCGACGACGTTGGGTGCCATCACGGCATATAGGGAAAATTAGATTGTGACAACATGGTATCAGAGCACTAGGTTCACGTAGGTCTCACAAGTCATGAGCATGCCTAATAGAGTCCTGTAGATCAGTGTGGAGACGTCCGTACTTATCTTCGGGGGGAGGAGGAGGAACTGCTCCCCCTGTTGCTAGAGGCCGGGGCAGAGGCCGAGGGAAGGCTCCAGTTGTGCCACCAGTGGATCCAGTGGAGGATACTGTTATTGAGGAGCAGGGCGAGGTGCCTGCAGTGGAGCCAGCCCCAGTGGATTTCATGTCCGCACCAGGATTCCAGGAGGTCTTGGGTCGTATGCTGCGGTTCGTTGATTCTATGACGTAGGCTGGTTTATTTCCAGCAGACCCAGCCATATTTCAGGCATGAGGGGGAGCACAGACCCCTATCTGTCAGGCTCTAGGGCATGCAGTTGTTGTATATTATACCCCGGGTGCACTAACCATGGGCGGAGCTCAGCCAGTTGCAACGGCTATACCAGAGCCTAGACCAGCTGCGACCGACGAGCCACAGAAGCTATTGGATAGATAGATGTGCCAGGCTACATCCTCCTGCCTTTGGAGGGGAACAACATGAGGACCCCAAGACTTTATTGATCGTTACAGGGACATACTACACAACATGAGAATATTGGAGTCCCATGGGGTGGACTTTACCACCTTTCAGCTGGAGGGCAGGGCCCGTAGATGGTGGCAGTCCTATCTTCTCAGCATACCAACTAGTTCTCCTCCCTTGACTTGGGACCAGTTCACACATCTCTTTCTGGAGAGATATATTCCACCCTCTCAGAGGGATGAGTTTCGGGGTCAGTTCGAGCGGCTCCAGCATGCAGCGAGAGTGCAAAGGTTTATTGTGGGTTCTCACTATGGTATCCAGGTCACTATGGCCTGAGAGGTTGAGATGAGAACTCCTTACGAGCAGGTTGTGGAGATAGCTCGGAGGATCGAGGGTATTCGTCAGCAAGGCCTAGAGCAGAAATCGAGGGACAAGCGGTTTCGATATTCTGGAGGGTTCAGTGGTGCTCCATCTGGGGGCAGAGGTCAGTTTGTGAGGGGTCAAAGGATCGAGGGTATTCGTTAGCAGGGCCTAGAGAAGACATCGAGGGATAAGCGGTTTTGATATTCTAGAGTGTTCAGTGGTGCTCCATCTGGGGGCAGAGGTTAGTTTGTGAGGGGTCAGTCTATCATGCCCATATATCTAGCATCGCCGCCTCCTCGGGGTGCTCCAGTGCATCCCTATTTCAGCGCCATTCCAAAGAGCTCATACCGTCCATCGGCTATTCAGGGTTCCTCTAGTGGGAGTTCTGGTCCCTAGAGTTAGACTAAGGGTCAGTCATCTTCCGCACCGAGAGGTTGTTTCGAGTGCGGGGATCTTGGTCATGTAAGGAGATTCTGCCACAGGCTTCGGGGCATGGCAGTACAGCAGGGTCATCAACCTATGATTACAGCACCAACTGCCGCACCAGTCGCCCGACCGCCCAGAGGCAGAGGGCAGGTGGGTAGGGGCCATGCTATAGGTGGAGGCCAGTCAGGTGGCACTCCAGCTAGGTTGTATGCTTTTCTAGCCAGACCAGATGTAGTAGCCTTAGATGCTGTGATCACAGATATTATTCCTGTCTGTGGTAGGAATGATTCAGTACTATTTGACCCAGGGTCTACATATTCATATGTTTCATCTCTGTTTGCTCATTTTCTGGGTGTTACTCGCGAGTCCTTGGGTACTCCTGTATATGTGTCCCCGCTAGTGGACGATTATGTTGTTGTGGATCGGATTTACCGGTCCTGTATGATGAGTTTATGTGGTTATGAGACTAGAGCGGTCTTCTGTTGCTCGATATGAACGACTTTGAGGTCATCTTGGGCATGGACTAGTTGTCTCCGTACCATGCCGTCCTTGATTTCCATGCCAAGAATATTACCTTGGCGATACCAGAGTTGCCTAGTTTGGAATGGAAGGGTTCATCTGTCAGTGCATCTAGTCGCATTATCTCTTTTCTGAAGGCTCGACATATGGTTGAGAAGGGTTGTTTGGCTTATCTAGCTTATGTTCGAGATACTGTTGCAGAGACTCCGCCGATTGATTCAATGCCCGTGGTCCTGGAGTTCTCCGATGTGTTTCCATCTAATCTACCAAGTATGCCACCAGATTGTGATATTGATTTCTGTATTGATTTGGCTCCAAGTACCCATCCTATCTCTATTCCACCGTACCGCATGTCTCCGAAAAAGTTGAAAGAGTTGAAAGAACAGCTTGAGGAGTTGCTAGCAAAGGGGTTCGTCAGACCGTGTATCGCCTTGGGGTGCACCGACGTTTTTTGTGAAGAAGAAAGATGGGACTATGCGGATATGCATTGATTACCGCCAGTTGAACAAAGTTACCATTAAGAACAAGTACCCGTTTTCGCGTATTGATAATTTGCTAGACCAGTTGCAGGGTGCCGGGGTGTTCTCTAAGATCGACTTTAGATCGGGTATCATCAGTTGAAGATTCGTGATTCGGATGTTCCGAAGACGGCTTTGTGCTTTTGTTATAGTATAGGTAGTTAGGTTCCTAATATGTCTAGGACAATGTATCACAACATTAAATATAGGATGTGATAAATGTATTAAATGGTTAATTGTCCCTTTATGAACTTAATTATTTATCCCGCTTATAAAGAATAACCAAAATATCTTAAAATTTTAAGTCATGTTCAAGGATAAGTGTTGAACTAGGTTATTATTCCTTGCATAATCAAACTTGGTTGATGAATATGGTGTTAGTAGGGGTATCCATGGTTGGGTTTGGGTCAGCTTTCCTTTAGAAAGAAACCAAATCAATTAAGTCAGGTTTTCAAATATTAGAGCCAAATCAAACCAACTAACTCGGAGTTTTTTAGAGGTTCAGTTTATGTAGGTATTAGTCGATTTTTCGATTATTTCAGTTTTTTGTCGATATCATCCAAATTTATAACTTTTGATACGGTTCATATGCTAGTATAAATTCACAGCCTTAAGAAAAATCAATTTAAAGATGATGAGATTTTATATCTTCTGCTGAGAACCTTTTTGGGGCTTCCATTTCCGTTTCATCAACTTTTAGAACATATTCACGATAGTCTCCTCTTAATTAATCTCTATTGACCATGTAAAGCATCCAATTTTCTACAACAATTTAAATGAAGTTGCTAACCATATGTGAGTTCTTGAAAAGAAAAGGAAAAACAATCCTAAAACTAGAAATAGTGAAAATTATGAACCACTTGATCTTATATAAAAAAAAATATGAATCACTTGACTCTAATATATAGATGGTTGAACTTGAGTTGTGTCGCGTTATCCATTTTAAAGATAAAATATTAAACCGTATTCTTATGTGATGAACACTCGTCACTGAATAATTCAATTTTAAATTTTTGTCTTTAACTTGAAGAATATAGTTGTATACGGTCAAAATCGATTAGTCCGTCGTACGGACTGGTCGGTATGATAATACTTTGATCGAAGGGCGGCTTCGTAATATCAGGTCGAGGTCCGAAGTCAGGTCATCAAGCTTCGAGTTCTAGGACAAATCAATGACAAGCTCGGTATCATTATCGAGCTCGTATCCAAATCGAACTACGGGGCAAAGCGAAATTATCGAGCCTAAGATGCATAGACCGACCGACGAGGTGGACTAGGCTCCGGCATGCTCGGTAGCTGGGTTTGGCTCTGCAACTAAGCTATCGCTACTTGTTGGGGTTGTAATATTTCAAAAATCATACGCAAACTGACGCTGTTTTCCTAAATGTTATGAGTGTCTCGAGTTGCAGATCGAGTACCACCATGAATGCTATGTTCAGGTTCAGAATGTTGGTTTGCCCCAAGGGCCACATGCGAATTAACGTCCAGTGGTACTTCGACTCGAGCTTCAACGACGTTGACAAATGGCCTTCCAGCCCTGGGTGTCATGTTGTTGGTTTCATCTTGAAGGCCGGCTTCGTTGTCGATAGGTAAAGCCATTAATCAAGGGTTTGTCATTGCTAATTCGAAGTCAAAGATACTCTCAAAAGACAAGCGTTAAACGGTGTGTGTTGCAGGTTTGTATCAAACAACCACTGTTACCCTCAGCCCCACAGTGGGCACCAAACTGTTTACCCTGAAAATCGAATAGAGTTAAATTTGTACGTAGTTCTAAGGGTATATGGTATAACTTGATACAAATCGTAAAAGGAAAATAGGAATATCCAATCTTTACTATAAGAACGAAAGATAAAAACGGTTGAAAAGAGAAAGTAAATGGACCAGATAAGATGAAGTAAGAGAGCTCAAAGGATTGATCTTTCAATACAAGGAATAATCTTTTCTTACAATGTGTGTATGCCTTCACAGAAACAACAACAATCATCCTCTTTATAGTGGAGGGATCCTACTTTAGATATAATAAAAAATACATAGTGGGGAGCCCATGAGAAATTAGTTTTTCCCTAATTCCTGCCAGGATTCTCTCCCCTAGTGCGGTTGCAACGACTCTTGTCTGTGAGATCGATATTGACTCGAGTTCGGCACATGATTTTTGGAAGTTGGAAGTTCATTAGGCTTCAATTGAGGTGTGATTCGTAGTTTTGATATTGTTTGGTATGATTTGAGGCCTTGAGTAGGTTTGTGTTATATTTTGGAATTGGTTGGTGTGCTAGACAGGGGTCCTGGCAGCCTCGGGTGAATTTCAGATCATTTGTGATTGTTTGGGTTGATCAGATCTGGTGTTTTTGCACATGCAACACATGGACCGGAGGAGCGAGTCCCTAGAAGCAGACAGGGGACCGCAGATGCAGTGTTTGGTTTAGCTCTGAGAGTTCCGTAGATGCAGCAGTGTGTGTGCAAAAGCGCGATCGCAGAAGCGATCTTTGGTCCACAGGTGCGGAATTTTGAGACTTAATTGGAGTCCGCATTTGCGACTGATGGACCGCAGAAGCAAAAAGCTAGGCAGAAATAGCTTGAGCGAGGGGTTTAATTTTATTTATCACATTTTGAGTTAGAGAGCTCGAATTTGAACGATTTTGGAGGGGATTTTCACGATTTGGATTAGGAGTATTATTTCTGACTCGGATTTGTTTATATTTCATGATTCCAACCTTGAAATTAGTGATTGATTGATGAATCAAATTGAAGAAATTGGGGATTTTAATAAAAACTTTTCTAAAACATAAATTGATGATTTGAAGGCCGATTTGAAGTCAGAATTTGATGATATTGGTATGGTTGGACTCGTATCGGAATGAGTGTTCGGAATTTAAAAGTTTTTTTAGGTTGTGGGATGCAAGCCCAGGGTTGACTATTTTATTTTAGTTAAAGATCAAAGTTTTATTATTCGAAATCATTTCCTATGGCTTTTATTTATGATGTTAAGTTAGTTTGGCTAGAGTCGAGCCGTCCAGAGGTTGATTCACTCGGGAAGGTCTTATTAGAGGATTGATTTAGTTTGAGGTAATTATATTACCTAACTTTGTGTGGGAGAACTTCCCCTTATGATTTGGTCTAATTTGAAATATTTGTACTATGTGAAGGACGTGTACATGAGGTGACGAGTGTTACACGGACTTATGTATAGTAAATGACCGTCTAAGGATCTTAGGCTATTAATATGCCTTGATTTGGAGTTGTTTGTTATATGACACATGTGTTTAATAGTTGTTCACTCCCCGTACCCTTATATTATTGTAATGATTCGTGCACGCATTGTTGTTGAGCCGTGGGCTGTATATTGTTGTGGCATTGGTATTGCCATTGTGGTGATGTTGTGGCACATGTGTACGTGAGGTGCGCATGATTGTTATTATTGTGTTATGATTGAGATGCGCATGCGGCAGAATAAGGGTGGTGTGTATATTGATGCTCATGCGGCGAGATAAGGGGGTTTATACGCGTGTTGCTACTAAGGGAAAATACTTCATTATGAAGCACATGCGGCAAGACAAGGGGCTTATGCGCGTGAAGCTATTTCAGAAAAAATATTTTAAAAATGTAAAGCTCACACGACGTCATAAGGGGGACTTGTGATTTATGATATGTGATTATGAGGTGTGGTACCTCGGGGTAATTCTAGTTATAAATCTTGTGTTGGAATGGCTTGAGGATGTGAACTATCATTATTTTTCCTTAATTTATTCACTTCTATTTTTATTGTGTTTGGGTTAAATTTCTATGTTATTACATGTTTACTCAGTGTTTCCATTTATTTATTCTGCTTTCTATTGTCACCTTATATTGATATTTTTTGCACAGATTTTATATCTAGTGAGTGTCTTGACTTGAACCTTGTCACTACTCCACCAAGGTTAGTCTTGATACTTATTGGGTGCCGTTTGTGCTGTACTCATATTACGCTTCTGCACATTTCTGTGCAGATCCACGCACCTCAGAGCATGCCGGACGATAGTGAGCTCATTTGAGATTTTTGTGGAGACATCAAGGTATACCTGTCATTCTGCTCGCAGGCCTCATAGTCACCTTCTGTTGGTTTTCTTACTTCTATTTATTATATTTCCAAATAGAATTGTATTTTGATATTTTGCATGTACTCTTTGTAGGGATTTTGACTCGGTAGCACCGGTTTTAGGATTTATGTGACTTATGTATTTTTGCTTTTGGTTATGTTAAAGCACTTTTTAGATTTTATTATTATTTAAGTTGGTGTTTGATTCTGTTGATCTTGCTATGTGATATGCTTACCTAGTCCTAGGAACTAAGTGCCATCACGATCCTAAAGGTGAGATTTTGGGGTCATGACATGAGTATTGGGACAAGTTTGTAATAAATATTAAGACTTGTGGGTATGATTGGACGGGGTTCCTAGGGGCTCGGGTGAGTTCTCGGATATTTTCAGGTGTTTTCGGGTCATTTTGGAGGGTATTGGACAACAACTACTATTGTTGGTGTTGGTGTTCTACGCGAACGCGAAGAAGGATTTTTGGAGGGGCAGCCTTTGCTCTTCGTGAATGTGAAGGCTTCTTCGCGAACATGATAGATCGTTCACGAACGTGAAGAAGGAAGTAAGGGCTGGAAGCAGATAGCCATCGCAAACGCAGAAGGGCATCGCGAACGCAAAGAAAGCCCTGACAGTGGGTACAAAATAATGATCTCGAGACTTAGCTCATTTTGTTACATTTCTCTCACGCATAGGATGATTTAGAGGGATTTTGAAGAGCCATTCACTCATCTAACATAAGGTAAGTGATTCCAACTTGTTGTGAGCTAAATACATGGATTATATATAAAATGTAATTTGAAAATTAGTAGAAATTGTTGAATATTTTGGGATTTTGATTGGAAACCTAGAATTTGGTAAAAAAAAAAAAAGAGATTGACCATGAAATTAGACATGGATTAGAGAACAAACTATATATTTGAGTTTGTGGTGTTATGGGTAACATTTATTTTCTAGAATTTTTGGAACTCGGGTGCACAATTGATAAGTGGGTATTTTGACTACTTATTAGCGCCTTTTAGCTTTTGTTTTAGTCTAAAAGCAGAGAATTGCGTTCCTGAAACTAATGAAATGTACAAAATTGCAGGAATGTTGGAAGTTGGACTCCCGAGATGAAATCCAACTCAAAGAGGAGTAGTTCGAGTACAAGGCAACAAAAGGGTAGAGAAGCATACAAAGTGCAGTCCGCAGAAGAAATTGCGGTCCGCAGAATTCAATCTGTGGCCGCAAACAACGAAGGAAAAGACTTTCTAGCAAATTGCGGACCGCAAAAGAATTGTGCGGCCGCAAAAGAAGAGCTTGAGACCAACTTCAGAGGGTGTGCAAAATTTCCAAGTTCAGAGTCCCTCAGAATTGCGGACCACACAAGAATTGTGCGGCCGCAGACATAAAAGTGCGTACCGCAGAAGACTAGGTTGCGACCGCAGTTCTAAATCTGCAGACCACAAAAATGTTGTCTCGCAACCGCATTTCAGAATTGTGCGGCCACAGAATTCCAGCTCCTGCAAGACGAAGAATTCTGCGGAACGCATATGGAATTTTGCCGCTGCAGAACCTCCCGAAGGGCATTTTCGTCAAAAATTTCCAGCCTTGTATAAATAGACGAGTTTCATAAAATTAGATTAAGTTTTGATATCAGCAAGTCCTGTAGCCATTTTTCTTTTACTCTTTTGGAAGTTTTCTATATTTTGGTGTATTCTACTATAGATTTTGTCATTTTACCTTCACATTATGAGTTTAATTAGTATTTCTTCTTCTATTTCTTCAATTTCAAGCACGAGTAGCTAGATTTTTACTAGGGTTGTGACCCAACCCTAGCGTGTTCACCTTATGGGTAATTAAATTAGTGCTTGCTTATGATTGAGTGTTTATTATTTAGCCTAGTTCATGCTTTAATTTGTAGAATTAATGATTGCAAATATTAGTTCATTCATATTTGACTTAGTTTCTACTTGAGAAAGAGAGACTTAGTCTAGGAAAACTTGGTTAACAAGGAATTGGGTCAATCGAGAGATTGATTAATCCAATTAAAGGGTTCAACCTAGAGATAGTAATAACCCGACTTGAGCTTTTTTCAACTGTATTGTGTGATACCTATTTGGTCTTGAGAAAGCCAAATTGGGCAAAACCATTCTTTGACCGAGAGGTATTGAGTGGGAAATTGAGAGTTGATAGCTATAATACACCCCGATCAACGAAACAAGCATTAAAATTTTTATCCTATTAGGCAAACACCTAGGTAATGGTCACATCCCTAGGCCTTTACCTATTTGAAAAAACATGAAAACCAATTATCTTAGTCTTATTTCTCTATTTTGTAAACTTTAGTGTTAAAATAGAAATAGAAACAAAACCTTTTATTGTGGAAGTGCAAATTAAGATAATTCAATTTCACGTATTAGAATATATACTCCTAACTCCTATCTAGCTCCTTGTGGATTCAATCCCGAATCTTCGTTGGGTTACTATAATTGCAATCGACCATTTCATACCTTGTTTTCAGGTGTGCATTTGAGCGCGGTTCAATTTTTGGCGCCGTTGCCGGGGAGTTACAACGGTGTTAGCTATATATTTGGTTGTGTTTTTGGAATATCTTCTTTTCCTTTCGTGTTACTAACGTGTTTGAGAAAGTGTAGGTGCAACCATGGCCAACAATGAGCTAGAAAATATTTCTTTGGGGGATGTGGACGTCGAGAATGATCAAGTGGATGAAGTTCCTCTTGAACCTCAAGCCAATAGAAGAGGCCGAGTGACTCATGATAATATGCCCGTTCCTCCCCTACCTCCACCACGAGCGGCTCCACACCGGGTATTGCCCAATGAAGGATATGCAAGTGCAATAGTCCCGCCCCGTATTAGGGCGGGCAACTTTCAAAATAACAAATGTGATGTTGAATTTGCTAGAGCAATGAGGCTTCTTCACCGGTGCTCCAGGTCAAAATGCATATAAACATTTGAAGGGGTTTGTGAACACATTTTGGGGGAGTAAACAAACAAATGTCTCCGATGATGCGTTGAGGCTAAGGCTTTTTCCCTTCTCTTTTAAGGGCAAAGCTTTAGATTGGTTGGAACGTTTGCCGAACCATTCCATTCATACTTGGGATGAATTGGCAGAAAAGTTTATTTCTAAGTACTTCTCTCCGGGGCACATGGCTATACTTAGGGATGAGATTCTAGCATTCACGCAAGAGCCTAATGAACCACTACACGAGATATGGGAGCGATATAGAACACTGGTTAAAGAATGTCCCAACAACAATATGACGTATAATATGATTCAACAAACTTTCTATCGTAGGATCAATACAACCAACCATTGTGTAGTGAATCAACTTGCCGATGGGAACTTCATGACTACGCCTTATGCGGAGGCGTGTGAGATCTTTGATGAAATGGCAGACACATCATTGGCATGGAAATCTCGGTCTAATGTTCCACAAGGTTATTCCAATGTGATTCACCTCCACAAAGAGTTGCATGACCATGGGCAGGCCATAACCGAATTGACTACCACCATGAATCAACTAGAAAAGACTCAACTTCAACAAGTGCAAAATAATAGGCAAGTCAATGCCATGGAGGGAGTAAATATGATGGTGAACAAAAGGAAAACTAAGGGTCCACAAGTGCAACAACGAGTGGATAATTTTGTGTAAGAAGATAGTGGGTTTGATCAAGATGATTCTTACAATGACCAAGAAAAGGAGGTGCAATATGTGAACAACTTTCAAGGGCAACAGAACAACTTCCATGGCCCAAATAAACAACAATGGCGACCTCAAAACAATCAAGGCAATTGGAATTCTAACAACCAAGGTAATTGAAATGGTGGAAACAATCAAGGGAATTGGCATAACAACAACAATCAAGGAACTTGGAATGGCAATAATCAAGGTAATTAGGGAGGTAACAATCAAGGTGGATGGAACAATAGTCAAGGCAACCAGGGGTCGGGATTTCAAAGGCCCCCGATGTATCAATAACCAGGAAACATGCCTCCTTATCCTTCTCATGGTCCTAGTTCTTCCAACAATAAAATTGGGCGTATTGAGAACATGTTCAAGCAAATGATGGAGAAGAATGCCGATTCCGATGCTCAACTTGCCTCACACAACACATTGGTCTGCAACTTAGAAGTGCAAATGAGGCAAATCTCTCAAGCTCTAAATTCTCGTCCTAAGGGGGCACTACCATGTGAGACGGTGGTGAACCCAAAGGGTGGGAACAATACGGGGCATTCCATGGCCGTTACTACAAGAAGTGGAAGAGGTGGGAATTGTCCCACCTCAAGTCAAAGGCAACTTGTGGATGATGAGCAAGTAGTACAAGAAGAAAAGTCCCCGAGCAATGTGATGTTATCAAATGATGAAGTTCGGATTGATATTGATGACAAAGTGGAAGAGAATCAAGAGGAAGTGAACCCGTCTAGGGATCATGTTATTGACATACCAAAACCGGTAGTGCAAAAGGCTAAGGTACCATTGCCTAAGCCTCCTTATCCATATCCTCAAAGTCTTGCCAAACAAAATGGTGAGAATCAATTCAAAAAGTTCAATGACATGATGAAGAGTCTCTCGATCAATGTGCCATTAGTTGAAGCTTTGGAACAAATACCCGATTATACAAAGTTTATGAAGGATTTTGTGACAAAGAAACGGTCGATGAATTTTGAAACTATCAAAGTTACTCATCAAGTGAGTGCAATTTTGCATTCAATGGCTCATAAATTGGAAGATCCCGGCGGTTTCAGAATCCCTTGTACCATTGGAAGTGCCGAGTTTGCTAAAGATCTTTGTGATCTTGGGGAAAGAATCAATTTGATGCCCTATTTGATTTTTAAGACTTTGCAAATTGGGAAACCAAGACCCACATCTATGAGATTATAAATGGCCGATCGTACCATGAATAGACCGTTGGGAGTGATTGAAGATGTATTGGTTCGTGTTGATAAATTCATTATTCTGGCGGATTTTGTCATTCTTGATTGTGAAGTGGACTATGAGGTGCCGATTATCCTGGAAGACTTTCCTTGCTACGGGGAAGGCTCTTGTTGATGTGGAAGCCGGAGAACTCACTTTCTGGGTGGGTGATGAAAAGGTGGAATTCCACCTGTGCAAATCTATGCGGCAACCAAATCGCAATGAAGTGTGTTCCTTTGTGGACTTGGTGACCGATGTGATTGTTGATGATACAAGTGGCACGATCAATATGGGTGATATGTTGGAGGCCGTCTTGCTCAACTTTGATGATGATGAGATGGATGGCTTCATGGAATGTGTGAATTCTTTGCAAGGAATGGGGTTGTACAACAATGCACCCCGGAAACTCTCCTTGGATCTTGAAAATAGGAAAACTCCTCCTACAAAGCCGTCAATTGAAGAGCCTCTGACCTTGGCGTTGAAGCCATTGCCCCCACATCTTCGGTATGAATTTCTTGGCCCTTGTTCTACTTTACCGATTATTCTTTCCTCTTATTTGACTAACATGCAGGTTGACTCTACATTGGCGGTGCTACATAAGAGGAGGAAGGCTATTGGATGGACATTGCCAGATATTCGGGGAATAAAACCCGTATTTTGCATACATAAGATCAACTTGGAGGAAGATGCCAAACCATCTATTGGACATCAAAGGAGACTCAATGAGGCTATGCAAGAAGTATTCAAAAAGGAGATTATCAAGTGGTTGGATGTCGGGGTTGTCTACTCCATTTCCGATAGTTCATGGACTTCTCCGGTGCAATGTGTCCAAATTAGGGCGGCATGACGGTGCTCACCAATGATAAGAATTAGTTGATTCCTACAAGAATGGTGATCGGGTGGAGATTGTGTATGGACTATCGCAAGCTCAACAAAGTGACAAGGAGGAATCATTTTCCACTTCCCTTCCTTGACCAAATGCTTGATAGGTTGGCCGGCCGTGCTTTCTATTGCTTTCTAAATGGATATTCGGGCTACAACCAAATCCTTATTGCTTCGGAAGATCAAAAGAAAACAACTTTTACATGTCCATATGGTACTTTCACATTCAAGCGGATTCCATTTGGTTTATGTAATGCACCAACGACTTTTCAAAAGTGTATGATGGCTATCTTCACGGACATGGTGGAGGACTACCTTGAAGTTTTCATGGATGACTTCTCGGTGGTTGGGGATTCCTTTGATGATTTCTTGGAAAATTTGGATAAAGTATTGGCAAGATGTAAAGAACCAAATTTGGTGCTAAATTGGGAGAACTGTCATTTCATGGTCGAGGAAGGCACTGTCCTTGGCCACAAGATCGCTAAGAATGGCATTAAAGTCGACAAGTCAAAGATTGAGGTGATTTCTAAACTTCCACCTCCAACTTCGGTGAAAGGCGTGCGGAGTGTCTTAGGCCACGCAGGGTTTTACCGGCGTTTCGTCAAGGATTTCTCTAAAGTGGTGAACCTGTTGTGCAAGCTTTTAGAGAAAGATGCTAAGTTTCACTTCAATGATAATTGCATGAGAGCATTTAAATTGTTAAAGTTCAAGTTGACAACCACTCCCATTATCACCGTTCCTAATTGGAGTATCCTTTTTGAGCTCATGTGCGATGCTAGTGATGTAGCGGTTGGAGCTATTTTGGGGCAACACATCAACAAGAATTTTCATCCAGTCTACTATTCTAGTAAGGCCATGAATGGTGCCCAAGTCAACTACACTGTAACGGAGAAAGACCTCCTTGCCATTGTGAATTGAGAAGTTCCGCCCGTACTTGATGGGTGTGAAAGTTATTATCCACACGGATCATGCGGCACTTTGCTATCTTATGAGCAAAAAATATTCCAAAGCTCGGTTGATGAAATAGGTTCTTTTGTTGCAAGAGTTTGATATTGACATCGAAGATCGAAGAGGGAGTGAAAATCATGTGGCAGACCACTTGTATAGTTTGGAGGAGGAGGGGAGGCCGCATGATGGCCTTGAAATCAATGACTCCTTCCCCGATGAGCAACTCTTGGCTATTTCAATGAAGGAGGTACCATGGTTCGCGGATCTAGTAAATTTCCTTGTGTGTGGAATTATCCCGGATGAGTTCTCTTCAAACCAAAGGAATAAACTCAAACAGGATTGTCAAAATTATTATTAGGATGAGCCATACCTTTTCCATATTTGTAGGGATGGGGTAATTAGAAAATATGTACCAGAAGAAGAGAAAAGTGATATTCTTGGGGCTTGTCATTCTTCACCATATGGTGGTCACCATGGTGGAGCAAGAGCGGCATCCAAAGTGCTAAGTTGCGGTTTCTATTGGCCCACTCTTTACAAGGATGCAAGAAATTTAGTGAAATGATGTGTTGAATGTCGAAGGGCCGGTGGAATCTCGAAGAAGAATGAAATGCCTCTCACTACTATTTTAGAGATTGATATCTTTGATGTGTGGGGTATTGACGTCATGGGTCCTTTTGTGAGTTCTTGTGGAAATACCTACATCTTGGTCACGGTTGATTATGTGTCTAAATGGGTTGAGTAAATTTCTCTACCCAATAATGAAGTGAGAAGTGTGGTGGCGTTCTTGGAGAAGAATATTTTCGCAAGGTTTGATACTCCACTGGCAATCATAAGCGATGGGGGGTCGCATTTTTCCAACAAGGCTTTTGACACTTTACTTAACAAGTATGGTGTTACTCATAAGTTTACGACTCCCAATCATCCACAAGCTAGCGGTCAGGTGGAAGTCTCCAACCTGGAGATAAAGAGTATCTTGTCCAAAGCAGTGAATCCTAACCGGACGGATTGGTCCAAGAAGCTCGATGATGCATTATGGGCTTATCAGACTTACAAAACACCTATCGAAATATCTCCATACCGGTTGGTGTTCGGAAAAGCTTGTCATCTTTCGGTGGAACTTGTGGGCTCTAAAGAAGTTGAATCTTGATTGGGATGTAGACGCTAACTTGAGGGTTGCACATTTAAATGAATTGGATGAGTTTTGGTACCATGCTTATGCAAGTTCGTCCTTCTACAAAGAAGATATGAAATATCTTCATGACAAATACATTTGAAACAAAGAGTTCAAGGTGGGTGATATTGTATTGTTGTTCAACTCACGATTGAGGATGTTTCCCGGCAAGCTAAAATCTAAATGGAGTGGTCCTTTTAAAATTGTGGGTGTGACACCTTTTAGTACATTGGACTTGAAAAACAAAAACAATGAGGTATTCCGAGTCAATGGTCACCGGGTGAAGCACTATTTTGGAATATTTGGTGATGGCCACATCGTGGCGGTGATTCATTTGAAATGATAGTAATTTGCGTCGTGCCGCGACGTTAAATCAGGCGCTTCTTGGGAGGCAACTCATGTGTTTTTTTTCTTTTGTTTGTTTCTTTTGCAGTTGGGAGTTATTTTTATGCTAAATTGATTTGAAGTGTGTTGCATGGATAAGTGTTCTTTATAGGAATTGTACCCAGAAATCAAGTTAAGTGTGGAAAGAAATGCGGACCACACAATTATGGTTGTTGCAACAGAAGGTGATCTGCGGCCGCAGAATTACATTGCGGACAACACAAATTGAAGGTGGAAAGTGATAGCTCTCTGAAGTTTGCCTATCAGAAAAAGGGCCGATTTGCAGCCGCAACACAAATTTTGCGAGCCACAATAAAATCTGTGGCCGCAAACATAATTTTGCGGACTGCAAAACAAAAGGGCAATTGAGCCCCTAGGTAATAGAGTGCGGACCACAATTAGAATTTTGCGGCCACACTCACATCCCCATCCCTTGAATAAATCCGACAAGTATAAATAGAGGGCTTAGCGCTACTGTTCCCCTTTTCCCTCTCTAAGCTCACAACTTGCACAAAAAATTGAAATTTCATCTTAAATTATCTGCATGCACGCCTAGCAACTATTGTTCACTCATCTCTTGCACTCACTCATATCTGGTATGCTTCATAATCTTGTTAATTTATTTTAACTTTTATATTTTTAGTAGAAAGTTAGATCATTTGTCTGTTGAATCCATTTGAACAACTATGTGGGGTAATTCTGTAGTGGGTAGGCTGGAAAATGCTCTAGGGGGAATGGGTAAATAGATTTCCATGCTTAGATGTTGTTTCCATGTCAACATTATGTGTAAATTGCAAGCCCTAGGTAAAAATGACTGTCTGTTCGTAATTGGTTCAAATCTGCGGCTGCACAAGAAATTGTGTGGTCCGCAGAAGCTAAGTCTAGGGTACTTTAGTAAGGCATGGTTCTGCGGTCGCAATAAAAAATGTGCGAACCACAGAAATCCCTTTGCGGCCACAGAACACCCTATTTTCTGTGATCAGAGAGTTGTCAAATTGGTGACTCTCATGTGTGGCCGCAAGACAATTTGTGCGGACCGCAGAAAATAATTTGTGGCCGCAAAAAAGCCAATTCTCTGTCATCAGAGAGTTGGCATGTTGGTGTTATCTGAATTGTAGTTGCAATGAGAAATGTGTAGACAACAATCGAATTTTGCAGCCGCAATTGAGAATTGTGCGGTCCGCAAGTCCCATTCTGCGACCGCAATAAAAAATCTGCGAACCACAAGTCCCTACCCTACACACATGTTTCAACTGTGTTCCTCACTGTATCTTCCGGTGTGTCCTTACATTCATTGAATGTCTAAACTTGAATTGCATCTAACAATTGCCTTCGCTTGGTACAGAAAATGGTTCGATCTAGAGGCAGAGGTGATACTTCAAAAGGAAGGGGTGAACCTTCTTGGGGACGAGGGAAGCGACCCTTACCTAGTGCCCAACAACTTGAAATCAGAAATAAAACAGCAACCGGCAGAGGGAGAGGCGCAGACCTTTCCGAGACCAGTTCTTATGCCCCATCTAAGGAAGCATCAGAGGGTAACTCAGCCTCTGTACATGAGCAACCGACTATCTAGTCAAGGCTGCTAGAGAGGTATCAGCTTAGGGACGAGTTGTCTACATCTCATAGCACTTTTGAGGGCTCGGAAAGTGCTAGTCAGGCTTCCAAGCCATCTACTACACCTGCACCTGAGGCACCAGAGACATCAGTACAGGACATCCCCGATGATGCTAGAGGGAGAGATGCTACTATTATCGGCCTCGAGAGGTCAAACAAGAAAGAGGAGTGGGAGGACCGGCTTGTCACTTTGGCTGCCTTCACCAGTTTCCGTGAATGGTGGCCAGTGAGGTCGCTTACTCTTGAGCGGCAATTTCAGTTGAAAGACCTTGAGAGATATAACCCTGTAGTATTGATACAATTTCGAGAACGAAAAGGGTGCATGGGGTTTACCCAGAGCGTGGTGGATGCGAAGGAATACCTTGTCCGGGAAATCTACGCCAATGTGGCGCATATCAAGAAAGGGACAAAGGTGACTAAAGTGAGGAACCTCAAGGTGCGATTTGATCAGCACACATTGAACACTTACTTGGGTTTTGATGATGTCGAGCCTACAGAGTACTTAGAGAAATGTGTTCTTGGGGATGCAACTCGTCCTTGGCTAGATGAGATTTTAGCAACTCCTGGGCCACCACCACCACCATGGATCACAGTAGGGGTTTCTATTCACAGGAGTACGCTGAGCTTTGAGGTAGAGGGGTGGAAGGCCTTTGTATACTACCGACTAGACCCGAGCCAGAATGAGACATATCTTCTTATCCCGTGGGCAGTTCTAGTGGCTTCCATCATGGCCGGGTACCCCATCAAAGCGGGAGCCGTGATATCGGCCAATATCTCTGTGGTCGCTCGGCAAGTTGAAACATCCTACCCGTATCCTAACACCATTATAGAGTATCTCACGGATGCGAGGGTAGAGCCGAGGGACTTTGATACAAAGGTGCGGGCGGAGAATCCGTTCTCATGGTACTCATTGATGAATGCAAATAACACTAAGAGAAAGGGTCAGCCATCTACCACCACATGCCAGTCTGATGAGCCATCAGTGGCAGTTGCAGAGGTAGTTGATATTCTATCCACTTCGGCCGAGCCTTCATTAAGTGTCGCATCTATGCCTTCACCACCATCCTCAGTTCCTACAGCAATCCCTGTCACAGGCCCCAACTCGTCTTTGAAGCTAGTGCCCATGCCTACTGCTCTACTCTCTGCGTTGCGAGTCTCCCAGACATTGGTGAGCCTCAACAACTGGATGCAGACAACCATTGTAAAGCTATCTGTCTTATCCGGTACTGTTGCAGCATAGTCCTCTATGCCGACACCTCAGATTCCCCCATCAGTGGAAGACACTCTAAAGAAGATCGTGGAAAACCAGAACACTATCATGGCTACATTCGTACAACATAGGTCAGTGATCGAAGAGCTGGGAAAAGAAGTTAAGAAAATGAAAAAGTCTCAGGCATACAAGAAGTTAGTGGACAAGCTTCAGAGACAGGTTACCAAGCTTTCTGCAGCCGGAGATATTCCATTTGATATGCTGATTGAACCACACCATCCAGGCCCAGATCCTACAACACCTACAACACCAGCTGGCCAGTCTGAGGAGCAAGACCTTGCTGCTGACACCGCCGAGGAAGTGCGTCAGATGTTTACCAACCCAATCACTCCAGAGTTAAGGATGATGAGATCTAGTTAGATGAGACTGAGGTCGGTGACATTGCTGTGGACACAGAGATGGCCAAGGAGCCATAGGGAGCTTTCTTCACTCTTACCCTTCCTTTACTCTTATTTTGTTAAGCAATGCTTATTTTTATTCGGGGGGTGGAGTTTATTTGATTATATTTGATGATTCTGAGACAATTGGTTTGTAATAACTTGACCATATTTTTTCCTCTTTCCTTATTCTGTATATATTCTCCCTTCTTCTCTCATTGTGTATATATCTTCTCATTCTCCCTCATTATGTATATTCGTTATGCTTTCGATAGTTTTTTATTTGTAGCTTCTTTATGTTTCTTTTCTTATTAGTTAGTGTTTGTAGCACCTCGAAAACGTTTGAAGTAGTTAAGCCATATTAAGAAAGTTGATGTGCGCTAATTATATTATTTTATGTGCAGATAAGGACTATTAATAAGGATATCAATTAGATATGATAATAAGTGTACGAGTCATATTATAAGTGATGTTGGGTCTAATGATAGCCCTAAGTCCAAGTCAAGTTGGAAATTAAATGATATACTAAAGCTCCAAATGAGTACGCACAAGACCAAACGTCGGACAATCATATATACATATATATATATAAGGGTTTATGTACCTATCAAATAAAAGATATTCGAGTTTAGTTTATAACTCTTCAAACCTTTTGTCATTTGGACATTCCTACAAGAAGTTATGACCAAATTACCGAAGGCTGGCAGAGGAGTCTGCGGATGCGAAGCATGCGGGGCAGCGTCCGAAAGAAAGACTGGCAGTGAAGTGCTACATAGCATCTATGTCCGCATCCGAGCTTCGAAGAGGAGTGAACTGGGGATGCGAGGCATCCGAGGCCGCATCTGAAACCTAGAAATCTGGGCCTATAAATACAAGGTCTGGGGAGGAGAGTATTTTGAGTATTTGGGTGTTAGGGTTCTTGAGGTGAAGGGGCGATTTTGAGATTAAATCAAGTCCAATAAACTAAGATAAGTTTTTAATTATGTTTTGGGTTGATTCTTACTCAATGTACATAAGTTATAACATCATTCTTGCATCCAAATGCTAGATTTCATCATCAAATCCTCAAGAACACTAAAATCACCAAAGTTATGATTTTTCAAGATTGAGATACTAGAGGTAATTTCAATGCTTCAAAACTCGTTTATTCTGAGTAGTTAGAAGTATTTGAAGCATTAGTTACAAATTTTAATGGTTGAAAGATTGGATTATAAAACTCTAGTTTATGGCATGAATAGTACTTTTGAGAAAATTAGGGAGAAGATGAATGGTAATCTTGGCGATGAAATTTATGAATACAATGAACCTATGGAATTATTTGTTAGGAAAATATGGAAGTGATCAACTAAGTTATCACCAGAATTGTATATTTTGTAAGTGTTGATTATGGAAGACGATGAATAGTAACTTGGTGTCAATGGACAATTGATGTAGTATCATTAATGACTTCGAATGGGTATTAAAACATAAGAATGAAGTTAAATGGTCTAGCATGTAAAACTATTTGGCGATTTGAGTTATTGGAGGCTTGTAGCCAACTTATGAGCCATATATGGATGTTGATCAATATCTTAGGTCATATTTTGATGTAGTTAAGATATCGACTTGTTAGTGATGTTGTGCGTTGGAGGATTGAAAGCTTTTGTATGTTAATAAAACGAAAGCGAGGTAAGTTGATTAAAACTTACTCTTCTTGAGGGACTTTCTCTAAAAGCATGTTTCGAGTTAATACTTAAGTTGTTTGCAAATGTGCTTTCATGCTTATGGGGACAAACAAGTACGAATGTCTCCATGTATTAAAGTATAATGTTGCATATGTAGTGTCATGTTGTATTATAAAATTTTATTTTAAATCTTGGTGGCAAAATGACACTCAAGGTAAATGTCATAAGTTATTTTCAAAACTTACGTATTGACAAGAGTATACATTTTGAGTGCTAAAGATAAGTTTTCATGGAAAGTATTTCTTTAAGAAATTGACGAACAGAATAGCACTTGTGATATCTTTCAAAGATTGATGTTAAATTGCTAAAGGCTTTAGCATGTAAAAGGTTGTTTATTTATTTTTCATTCAAATGATTTAGATTTTTGTTATAAATGCTATGAGTTGATAAAAATAGATCATTTGAAGCTACTATGCTATGAATCTATTTTTGAAGTATCAAATGTTTTGGGAGTTACTTGTGTTCACCGAGATTGAATTCGGATATATTGTGTTTGTTGTCATAAAACTACACGTGCCGGTGTAGGCGTAGATGATCACTTTGTGGTATAGACTATGCCAGAGTGATCTCCCTTGAGAGAGTACTATTTTGTGCTATTATTAGCATGGCTGAGTCGATTCGTACAGCACTACGATGAGACGACCTGAGCAACTAGGGTATATGATACTTGCTGCTAGGTACATAGCCTAGTTGACCTTCTTATGTCGGTGATGGTATAGTACTCCCACTGAAAGGTAAGGATGATTTTCTTATGTTTAGGCCTAAGGAGCCGAAAGTAATTTCAATGACTTAAAGAAAACAGAATGATATTGTATGATTTTATCCAAAATCTTGGATTTATGTAAATATTTTAAAAGTTTGTATTGTGGGTTATATTTCACTTGGTTGTTATTTAAAATGACAAGGGTCATGAATTGATAAAATTTCTTATCGTTTTATATCAAATATTGATGCATAATATTTTTATAAAGTTTGTCCCAATTTTTCCTCTGTTGTATATTGTTGGTTGTTAAGCGATATTGTTATTGGTGCCCATGTGGCTGGACAGGTTAAAGTTTTTGGATAGTCCAACTTATAGGGGAAACTCTGCCGAAATATTTAAGAATTTGTAAAGATAACCAAATTTTGAGGGCCATAAGTAAGTTGAGATTTTGAAAAAGAAGTATAAGACCCATGTAGTCATAAGTGCCTATGCATAATGGTTGGAGGTAAAAGGATGGTAACTCTATTCTTAGAAGTGACTTGTAAAATATTTGAGGATGAATGTTCTTAAGTGGGGGAGAATGTAGAACCCCGAAAAATTTTGAAGTACTTAAGCGCTATTAAGAAAGTTGATGTACGCTAATTATATTATTTTGTGTGCATATGAGGACTATTAATATGATGGATATCAATTGAATATGATAATAATTATAAGAGTACTATTATAAGTAATGAGGATAGCCCTAAGTCCAAGTCAAGTTGGAAACTACATGATAGACTAAAGTTCCAAATGAGTACGCACAAGACAAAACTTTGGACAAACACACACACACACACACACACACACACACACACACACACA
>AWOL01S0018186.1:0-18170 GCA_000715115.1 Nicotiana otophora
ATGCATAATAATCAATAAAAGAAGGAAAAATAAGAACTCAAGATGAATTCTGTGGTTCTCCAGTTTTTTCGTGGCTTCTTTCTCTCTTCCCCGCGTGTTAGATGCCCTAAAAGAGGCGTTTTTGGCTTATATATTGCGTACAAAAGTCGTGGGCCAAAGTTCCCCTATTCCTAGTCCAAATCGGCTTCAGGGATTGATGCTAGGGTGGATGCGACACATCCACCTCGTCCTCCATTTCTCAGCTTTGCCTGCGAGGGAGGATGCGACGCATCCACCCTGTTTTCTCTGAAATTGGTTGGACGCGATGTGGTCGCGATAGACAGACTTCACTGCTAAGGGTGCTCGAAATCTGATTTGTTTTTTCTCTAGATTGGATGCGACGCATCCACCCTGTTTTCTCTGAAATTGGTTGGACGCGATGTGGTCGCGATAGACAGACTTCACTGCTAAGGGTGCTCGAAATCTGATTTGTTTTTTCTCTAGATTGGATGCGACGCATCCAACCCCTCTTCCTCTGCTTAGAGCACCTTTTCTTCATATTTTTGCACTTCAAACACCCTAATTCATCACACACAACTCAATTAGTCATAAAACCAATAATTAAACCATGTTGGGCATTNAGAAGGAAAAATAAGAACTCAAGATGAATTCTGTGGTTCTCCAGTTTTTTCGTGGCTTCTTTCTCTCTTCCCCGCGTGTTAGATGCCCTAAAAGAGGCGTTTTTGGCTTATATATTGCGTACAAAAGTCGTGGGCCAAAGTTCCCCTATTCCTAGTCCAAATCGGCTTCAGGGATTGATGCTAGGGTGGATGCGACACATCCACCTCGTCCTCCATTTCTCAGCTTTGCCTGCGAGGGAGGATGCGACGCATCCACCCTGTTTTCTCTGAAATTGGTTGGACGCGATGTGGTCGCGATAGACAGACTTCACTGCTAAGGGTGCTCGAAATCTGATTTGTTTTTTCTCTAGATTGGATGCGACGCATCCAACCCCTCTTCCTCTGCTTAGAGCACCTTTTCTTCATATTTTTGCACTTCAAACACCCTAATTCATCACACACAACTCAATTAGTCATAAAACCAATAATTAAACCATGTTGGGCATTGTAAGGATCAAATAGCATCAAAAAGCGGTTAAAACATGGGTAAAGTAATATCAACACATATCGAAATATGCCCAACATCAACTGCTCTACGTCAAACCATCAGAAGAACCTTTTCTCACCAGTTCTTGGCCGAAATCACAACTCCAAAATGCGAGTTGTGACACAAGACTACATTATGTACTTATCTATAAACTAACAAGAACAATCAAATTGCATCCTTACTGGAGCCTCATGCTCTGCCAAGGACAATAATTCCACATTGATTAAATAAAAGTTCATAAAATGATTTATACAAATACTGTGCTACTGCAGGCATTGCCTTAAAATTTTGAGTTGGATGCATAGATATTTTCTTGCGGCATTAGAGCCAAACATTGGCAAACCAGTTCGTTTTCCTTTTCTCTTTTACAAATATCAACATTCCTTTTCTTTTTTACAAATAGCAACCATATGTAACCTAAAATTCGAACAATACCATCCTACTTAAAACAAAGAGTCGAACGTGACTATGTTTATAATGGATTTAAGGAAGTTTTCACCAAGTCACCCGTGTAAAGTTTATATTGCACTTGTTTAGATGATATAAGAGTAACGGATAAACTCTTCAATGATTCATTCATCATCATAGGCTCAAGAAAAGATTCTTATTTAACTATGTTTGTTTAATAGAAGCCCTTAGCTTATGGTTTCAAATGTGCGTTTCTTCAATTTTCCTTTTCAGGTATAAAAATGCTTTGGGAGGCTTGTGGGTTGTCCTGATACTGTTCGCTTGCTACACATTGACTGAAATCCTTCGAGCTCTGAGTAGCACCTGGCTAAGTGTCTGGACAAAAGCAAGCTCCTCAAAGAGCAATGGATCTGGATTCTATATTTTGGTCTATGCTTTTCTGTCATTCAGTCAGGTGTGAGTGCACTTCCACCTTTATTAATTGCAATCATTGGTGATCATCCTTAATTATTCAAGTTGCTGTGCTGCATCTACTTTCTTTTCCCTCTATTCCTTAACATCTAAAGATGGCCACCTAGCCCTATCTAAAGGAGAAATTTTCCTGCTACAGAATTTGTTTCAATGAGCATGAAGCCCAACAATATATTTGTGTATCAGGGAGCTCCTCCATTAGCTACAGTACATTAGCTGTATCTGTTAAAAAAAGAAGACTAAAGATGAAAATAACAGAAATGTTTTGTAAATATTTCATTATGTTTCTTCAGAGGAGTGTTTAACTCCAAGTCCATGAATGTAAAATTAAGAGGCTCATTCTGGATTCACTTTGTGTAGGTGATAGTAACACTGGCCAATTCCTTCTGGTTGATTATCTCAAGCCTAAATGCAGCTAAAAGGCTTCATGATTCCATGCTACATTCTATACTTCGAGCACCAATGGTATTCTTCCACACTAATCCATCTGGACGCATAATCAACAGATTTGCAAAGGATCTTGGTGATATTGATCGCAATGTTGCAAATATTGCTAATACATGTCTCAGCCAACTGTGGCAGCTTCTCTCAACCTTTGTTCTCATTGGAGTCGTCAGCACAATATCTCTGTGGGCCATAATGCCACTTCTAGTCCTATTTTATACAGCCTATTTGTATTATCAGGTTTGCTAAACTCCATATGTTTAGTTGCCCTTTATTTTTCTCTCTCCCTCTGCATATAGTTTTCTCTGCTTGTCTTGACCTCCATTTTGGTTTTACTTTCTGGAACTTTCAGAAACCCAACGAGGGCTGAAAGTTCCACCATTTAGAGAAGCAACACTTCCTATGAGTTCCTTAAGTTCTTTTACCTGGCATCCTGTTTGAGTAATGTTTTGTTGAGTTTCCCACATTTAGGCTCCTTATATGGTCTTGGGCAATCCTCACCTCATGAGCAAACTCTTAGGTTTGAGTTAGGCCCAAGTTCCATTTCTTATCGTGGTATTAGAGCCAGATTCATCGCAATCATATGCACCATCCATGATAATTTATCAACTGTTGGTTTTACAATATTATATAATGAGGATCAGATGATACAATGTTATTATATATGTTTCACAGAATACATCCCGCGAAGTGAAACGTCTAGATTCCATTACCAGGTCCCCTGTGTATGCACAGTTTGGAGAAGCTATAAATGGTTTATCAACCATCCGTGCATATAAAGCACATGACCAGTTAGCTGCCATTAATGGGAAGTCTATGGACAACAATGTCAGATTCACTCTTGCCAACACAAGTACAAACCGCTGGCTGACCATAAGGCTTGAAACACTAGGAGGCATAATGATCTGGTTGACTGCAACATTTGCCGTTATACAGAATGGGAGAGCAGACGACAAGGTTGCGGTTGCTGGTGCTATGGGTCTGCTCCTAAGTTATTCTTTGAATATTACTACTTTACTCAGCAATACTCTGAGACAAGCAAGCAGAGCTGAAAATAGTTTTAATGCTGTTGAGCGTGTTGGCACATATATAGATTTGCCATCAGAGGCTCAAAATGTCATTAGCAGCTGGCCTCCTCCAGGCTGGCCATCATCAGGGTTCATCAAATTTGAAGATGTTGTCCTACGTTACAGACCTGGACTTCCTCCAGTCTTGCATGGTTTGTCATTTACAATTTCCTCAGGTCAGAAAGTTGGCATTGTTGGAAGAACTGGTGCTGGAAAATCGAGCATGCTTAATGCCTTATTTCGAATTGTGGAACTTGAAAGAGGGAGAATATTGATCGATGGTTGTGATGTTGCTACTATCGGACTGACAGATCTTCGAAGTGCTCTTAGTATCATACCCCAATCACCAGTTCTTTTCTCTGGTACATAACTTTCTTCAGTTGTTTCTGGTACTACTTCACTCTTCCGAACCGCACGATTGGCACGAGTTGAAAAGAATCTAATAAGCCCTTTTAATTGATGCATGCATACATCAATTTTGAATTTGTCTAGTCAATCGATTTAGAATTATTTTATGAGCAATCATATGCGTTTATGCTAGCTGTGCTGATGAATGTGTACCCGATGTTCTTTTTCATACAAATTCACATGCTGTGGTAATTAATACATATATGGATAGGTTTACGCAGATACCTATACCTTGTTAAGTGAAACTTTTGTGTGCTGCAATCTTCTCCCTGAAAACCAAGCTTTGAGGCACAAATTCACATATGAAATGAAGTCTTCTTCCACCTAACCATATAAATTTTATCTGGGTTTATCCTGCATTTGGTAGCACAAAGTATTATTCAGATAGTGATCCTTTATCTGGTTTTGGGGAATTAATCTATCCTGGGGGGTAGGGGTGATATTGTTATCCGGGACTAGATAAGCCTTTGAATTTTCTAGTTTCCAAGTTTAGGTTTCCTTTAATTTCTTTTCTTTCTTCTCTTCTTTCAGTTCCTTCTGCATTCATTTCCATTTCTTTAGCTACCATGAAAAAGTAAACATACATGGGTCCTGATCTTGCTTACCCTTGCTATAATCTGCAACTATAATACCAAATTTTGTTCACAGACCAAGTGTGTATACTCAAATACCTGCTGAAGTTATTGTTGCAGGATTACAAATTAGCCCTATAAAATGTATTTACTGGTATGCATGTTGTTCTCATTATCAGTTTTTCATTTTCATTAGGTACTGTACGGTTTAACCTTGATCCTTTTAGCGAACACAATGATGCTGACCTATGGGAGGCATTAGAGCGGGCACACTTGAAGGATGTCATAAGGAGGAATGCTTTTGGTCTGGATGCTGAGGTGAGCTCTTCTCCTTTCAATCTGCTTCAAGTTAAAGTCGTTAGTGTTTTAAGTATCGGTAGGTCTAGGAATTGCTGCTTTCGAGAATTATGAGGGAGGTTAGCCTATGGGAGAACTTTGAATTGCTGAGCAACGGTCATTCTGTTCTCAAAAAGGTTGTTCGGACAGAAATGCAATTTAGGATGATAAAGAAGTCTTGGACCATTTGCCAGAAAGTTATGGTGATTTGTGATTTATGTCTGACAAGATGATCATTCGTTCATGTTCAAGACCAGTTTGACGACCTAAGAATTTTTTTCCTTTTTCCCTTTTTTTGGTACCACCTAAGAATTTTGTTTATTTAAAATACCATAATTCAATATTAGGTAGTGACTTAGAGTAACACAAACTGGATTGAAAAGAATGAAAAACACACATTCAGAGACGTGCACGAACATATGTAAAGTATACTTGTATAACTATCGTGTATGTATTTGTTTCTATATGTTATTTATCGATGTATATTGTTCTAATATTTGTCTTATTCAGAATGCTTAATGTTGGAGAAACGGTTTGGCCTGAGATGATTTTAAATGGTGAAACATGGTCACTGAGAATTCATTTAGTCGTCTCAACTTGTTTGAAACTGAGGCATAGCTGTTGTTGTTGTTGTTGTTGTTGTTGTTCAGAATGCTTAATGTGACTCTTTGCAAATCAAATGACAGAAAAGCAAAATATTGAACTTCTTCATGACCGATGAAAACATATTTGTATCATGACGGTGCAAATGAATTGGTTAATTCTTCCCCGGTAGTTTAATATGCTGGTGCCTGATGATTGCTCTGCATTTAGTTTCTCACAAGGATAATTTTACCCAAACAAACTCATATCATATGCTCAGCTGGTGGAACACCACATAGTTTTGTTCGTCAGAAATTTAGTAGAAAAATGATCGTGTTTATGGAAGTGCATTCATCCAATTATATACGACACCATCTGGTTAGATGGGAATAAAGAAATTTATTTGACTTACGTGTTACATATGTAGTTGTAGAAGAAAATGTTATGGTAACTAAGCAAGTTTGGGTCAAGTTTGTTTGGTAGAAAAGCATCACGCTGTAGATTATATTTCAGATTAATGCATTTGAATTATTGAATGTGGATAGAATTTCTAGGACTATGTCAAAACTTTTAAGATGCTTCAGAGTGAAAAAAGGTATAACATATTAAGATGGAAGGAGTGACTGAAAAAGGGGAAAAGGGTCAAAAATACCCCTCTACTATACAAAAAGGATCATCTATGTCCTCCGTTATACTTTCGGTCCATTATTACCCCCAACATTATAAAATTGGTGCAAAAATACCCCTCATCCGTTAAGTCCCTCCTCCATGGCCAACACCATCTGACGTGGCCTAACATTTCAGTGATGTAAACGCCATGTGGCATGCCACATCACTGACCCAATCTTATTTTAACCCCATTACCCACTTCTTCCACCACTACCTCCCCTTCACCTAACTTCCACCGTCCACATCACCTCTGCCTGAGGTCCGTTGCCAATGGATGTCTAATTCTTCCTCTTTCCATGATAATTTTTGTTCTTCTTTTTAGTTCTTATAAACTAATAGTTCTTGATTTTTATTTGTAATTCTACTCTATGGTTAGTAAAAATTTGGTAGTTTGCTGCTAAAGTCGTCAGAACAAAAATCTGATTTTGCTCATTTTGACAGTGGGTTTGCACAAATGTTGGTCCAAGTTTTAACCTTTTTTTATTGTAGAACTAGAAAAGCTATGATCCAGCAGTCAAGCAAAGGAAATACTACTGTGTGGTTCAATTAATTGGTATTTCTCTTCTTGTATTTGTAAAATTGAAGTGAAGAAACTTGGTGTACTCAAGATTTGATACATTAGTAACCTTGTTCTTCCTTAATTTTGCTCTGTTTCAGAACCTGCGTAAATGGTTAAGTTTGAAGATGGCCTCAGAGAAATCAATAAACAAAAGTTATATCTTTCACCAATTGACAAAGAAGAAACTAGAAACAATGATTATAACGTCGGGGCTTCCTTTTTTCTGAATACTTGGAGCAAAAGCATTCTATCCAAAACCAATCATGTCTTGAGGCATTATCTTTGTTTTCGAGAACAATGAGATTTTATATCCTGTACACTCATGCATTATATCTTTGGTTTCGTAATCTTGGAGGACACACAGTTTGATACATTCTTATACTTCTCTATCTCCAATAAAAATTATTGTGGGGGAAAAAAAATTGATTAGTGTTGTGAGTGGTTGGGTGAAGGGGAGGTAGTGGTGGAAGAAGTGGGTGAGGGGGTTAAAATAGGATTGAGTCAGTGAATTGGCATGCCACATTGTGTTTATATCACTGAAATGTCGGGCCACATCGGATGGTGTTGGGCATAAGGAGAGACTTAACGGATGAGGGGTATTTTTGCACCAATTTTATAACGTTGGAGGTAACAATGGGTCGAAAGTATAACAGAGGACATATATGATCCTTTTTGCATAGTAGAGGGATATTTTTGACCCTTTTACCCTGAAAAAACGTTGCTATGGTCTAACATAATGTTGTTTTGGGCTATATCAAGGTTTCAGAAGGTGGCGAAAATTTCAGTGTTGGACAGAGACAACTTTTAAGTCTTTCTCGAGCAATACTGCGAAGGTCAAAGATCCTTGTTCTTGATGAAGCCACAGCAGCTGTTGATGTTAGAACTGATGCTCTTATTCAGAAAACCATACGAGAAGAATTCAAAGCATGCACAATGCTCATTATTGCTCACCGTCTAAATACCATAATTGATACTAATCGTATCCTAGTGCTTGATGCTGGACAGGTATGTGCTTACAATTTTTGTTCTTTCACTGTTCTTGTTTTTTCCTTATTTCCCTTTCTTTTTTTTCCTTCTGTCAAAAGTTTGCTACTTGCTTATATTAGGTTGTTGAGTATGATACTCCACAGAACCTCCTGCTTAGTGAAAGAAGTGTTTTCTCTAGGATCGTTCAGAGCACAGGGGCCGCAAATGCCCAGTATTTACGTAACTTAGTACTTAATGAGGAGAAAGAGCACAAGTTCATGAAAGAAGAAGTCATGCGTATAAATAGGAAGAGAAGATGGAAGGTATCTTCCCAGTGGAATGCTGCTGCACAGTATGCTCTTGCTACAAATATTTCAGCTTCACTGAATGATTTTCAAGTGACGGAATGTCAAGATCAAAACAACATTCTGCGTGCAGCAAAGGACGCGGTTGTAACTCTGAAGGATGTCTTGGAGGGCAACCATGATGAAGTTATTGAAGAGAAACTAAGTTGCTCTAAGGTGCCTAGAGAAAGATGGTGGTCATCTTTCCTTAGTGTTATTGAAGGTACGAGTTTTCTTTTGCTTCTACACTTCTTATTTTCCCCCTTTTCACCATATTGCTCCTAAATTAGTAGGTTCCTCACATTTTGCAAAAACATAATGAGCCCCTAGCCAGGAATTGTAAGAAACCATGTGTGTCTTGAGATGAGGTTTTCTTTTTCTGAGATACAACCTTCTATTCCAAAAGAATTTTGACACTTGGAAAACGAAAAGCAAATGCAAGATCGTGGTTACCGCTAGTCTTGCTGGGCATGCATGCCATACCCTCAATTGGAGTGATACAGAAATGCAAGATCATGATTGCACACCGTCAATTGGAGTGATAGAGAAATGCAAGATCATGATTCCACACCCTCAATTGAAGTTACTGCTCGTCTTTGTTGTGCACCCTCATATGCTTTTCCAAAATAATCAATGTGCAGCTAGGCTAATTCTGTCCACGTTAGCAATGTAGTTTCAAGATTGACTGATGATATGCCTATTCCCTTATGGTATTACCTGAGTGCAACTGGTTATGTAATTTTCCACAAATCTTTTATTTCAAATTTCATGTTTCCAATCTTCTTTAGTAACCACTCATTTAGTATTCCATTAATCACAAGTCTTCGTCCCTCCATTTGGAGACAGGTCGAAAGTACATAACATAAGAACATTAGACATCATACTTGATTACTGCTCCAACTGCATTTGGTGTTTATTCTCATTAACTGGTGGCTCCGAAAAGACCAAAATTAAATCAAAGTTTAGCATGATGAAATTTGCGCTTCTGTTTTGGTTCAGGTCTCGCCGTGATGAACAGGTTAAGACATGACAGAGTTCCTCATTTTGGAGATTGTTTGGAAGAGGGATCAGAACATCAGAATCTTGATGAAATCTAGCTAGATATCTTCAGGTTTTTTCCAATTTTCTATATCTTTCTATATCTATATCTATCTATATTATATTAAAAGTTCTTAGCAAAATGTCGTTTGCCTTTTTTACCCTTTAAAAATAAACTTCATATTGGACAAAAATGTCATTCACTTAATTTCCTAATATTTAAGACTTTCAAATCAACTAAAATTTTGGTTATTAAATCTTCCTTATTTGAACTCCGTAGAAAATCCTAATATTTATGACACTAAATTATTAACTTTAATTTACCTTATACAAAATTATAATTATTACCTTTGCAAAACTAAATTATTTGTTGATTCTACATTTAATAAGAGGGTAATATTTAGTTCTTGGACATACAAATTCTCCATGGACACCATCCCCAGAATCTACATTGAATTGTAGGCAATATTGAACTTTAAGACGTCACACCCAAATTCATACTATTCAAATCTCTATTGGTCTCAAAAATATAGAACCTTCATTGGAACATAAACATCAAACGTAGTTCATGTGAGAATTAGCACAGGAAATAATATTATTGATTAATTAATTATAATACAATAAGCCCTATTTATAACTATAAACAATACATATCCTACTCCTATTCCATGTGGGACTAGGACTAGTTACATATTAATTACATAACTATCTAACACTCCCTTTCAAGCCGATGCATACAGATCATATGTACCGAGCTTGTTACATATGTAACTAATATGAGGACTAGTGAGGGACTTGGTGAAAATATCTGCAAGTTGATCATTCGACTTCACAAACTTTGTAGCAATATCTCCTGAGAGTATCTTTTCTCTAACGAAGTGATAGTCAATCTCAATGTGTTTAGGTCTCTCATGGAACACCTGATTTGATGCTGTATGAATGCCAGCTTGATTATCACAAATTTCAACTCCTTGGGCAACTGTTTGATCCAAACTAGCTCACATGTTGCATAGCCATTGCTCGATATTCTGCTTCTGCACTAGACCGAGCAACTACATTGTGTTTCTTGCTCTTCCAAAATATCAAATTACCTCCTACTAAAACACAATATCCAGACGTAGAACGTCTATTAGAAGGTCATCATGCCCAATCAGCATCTGAGTATCCAACGATCTGCTAATGTCCTCGATCCTCAAACAATAATCCTTTGTCTGGAGCTGATTTTATATACTGAAGATTGCGGACAACTGCATCCCAATGACTATCACAAGGAGAATCCATAAACTGGCTCACAACACTCACGGGAAAGGAAATGTCAGGTCTAGTCATTGTGAGGTAATTTAATTTACCAACCAGCCGCCTATATTTTGCAGGATCGCTAAGCGACTCACTCTGTCCTGATAGAAGTTTAGAATTCGGATCCATAGGAGTGTCAACGGGTCTACAGTATGTCATTCATGTCTCCTCAAGAATATCTAAGGCATACTTCCATTGTGAGATCACAATACCTAAGCTAGACTGAGCAACCTCAATACCCAGAAAATACTTTAATCTACCCAGATCCTTAGTCTAAAAGTGCTGAAAGAGATGTTGCTTTAACATAGTAATACCATCCTGATCATTGTCGGTAATAACAATATCCTCAACATAATGCTGATAAAACACGGAGTTATCAGTTTCACTATGATTCATGCCAAACTCCTAAATAATTGTACTAAACTTATCAAACCAGGCTCAAGGAGACTGCTTTAAACCATAGAGTGACTGGCGCAACCGACATACAAGGCCACTACACTCCCATTGAGCAACAAAATCAGGTAGTTGCTTCATATAAACTTCATCCTCAAGGTCACCATGATGAAAAGCATTCTTAATGTCCAACTAATAGAGAGGCTAATGGCAAACAACAACCATGGATAAAAAAATATGGACTGATGTTTTATTAGCAACGGGAGAGAAACTAGTATCATTGTAATCGAGCCCAAATATTTGACTATACCCTTTGGCAAGAAAACGAGCCTTAAGTCAATCAACTTGGCCATCTGGACTAACTTTAACTACATACACCCAGCGACAACCAATAATAGATTTACCTGAAGGAAGATGAACAAGCTCCCAAGTAACCATTGTATGTAAGGCAGACATCTCGTCGATCATAGCTTATCGCCATCCTGGATGAGACAGTTCTTCACATGTAGACTTAGGGATGGAAACATAGGACAAAGATGATACAAACGCGTAATGGGATGATGACAGGCGATGATAACTTAAACCGACATAGTGGGGATTAGGATTAAGTGTGGACCGTATACCATTCCAAAGTGAAATAGGTGGACTAGGAGGAAACAAGTCCGCAATAGGAGCAAGGTCAGGTGCAGGACGTGAATCAGCTGGGACTGATGGTGAGCGCTAACAACGATGATAAGTCAAGAGTAGTGTTCTTGTGGCCGGAAATCTAGGATGAGCAACACTAGATTCTTCAATGATTGGTATGGGTAAGACTTCTATGGCTGAGAGTGTAGGCGGAGCTATAGTAATCTCCTCAAAAGTCGGTATAGGTAAGACCTTTGGCCAGAAGCGGTAAAGTAAGGTCTAGACTCAAACAATGTAATATCAGCTGACATAAGGTACCTACGAAGATCAGGTGAGTAGCAAAGATATTCCTTTTGAACACGAGAATAACTAAGGAAAACACTTGAGAGCACGATGAGCTAACTTATCTTTCCCAGGGGCTAAGTTAGGAACAAAACATATGCGCCCAAAAACACGAGGGAGAAGAGAGTATAAGGGTGACTGGGAAAATAATACTGAATGCGAAATTTGATCCTGGATGGGAGATGAAGGCATTCGATTAATCAAATAACAAGTTGTGAGAATTGCATCACCCAAAAAACATAACGGAACATGAGACTCAATGAAAAGTGTGCGAGCAGTCTCAATGAGATGCATATTCATTCTCTCTGCATTCCCATTCTGATGAGAGGTATGAGGACAAGATGACTGATGAATAATTCTTTGAGAAGTCATAAACTACTGAGACTGAGAGGATAAATATTCTTAGGCATTATCACTGCGAAAAATGCGAATAGAAACTCCAAATTAATTTTTATTTAAGCTCAAAAACTATGGAATATAGAAATTAACTCAGAACGATCTTTCATTAAGAAAAGCCAAGTACATCTTGAATAATCATCAATGAAACTAACAAAATAACGAAATCCCAAGGTTGAACTGACTCTACTAGGACCCTATATATCAGAATGAACTAAAGAGAAAATAGACTCTGCATAAATCAAAATGCTATGTAGAAACGTGGTTCGGGTATGTTTTCCAACCTGACACGACTCACAATCTAATGTAGACAAACTAGACAAACTAGGCACCATTTTCTGAAGTTTGGATAAACTCGGATGTCCTAAAAGTCGGTGAACTAGGTTTGGAGGATCTATAACTGGACATGCTATAGAGGGATTGAGTGAATTAAGATAATAAAGGCCTTGTGATTCATGCGTTGTGCCAATCGTCTATCTCGTACTGTGGTTTTACATAATAAAAGAATCATTAATAAAATATATACCACAATGGAGGGCACGAATCAAACGACTAACAGATGTCAGGCTAAAAGGACAGCCAAGGACATAAAGAACGAAATCTAGAGTGACAGAAGATAGGGGATTAACTTGTCCAGCTCCTTTTGCTTTAGTCTCGAACCTATTGGCTAAAGTAACCGTGAGAAGAGACTGTGAATACATAATATTCGACAAAAGTGATTTATTACCAGAGATATGATCAGAAGCGCTTGAATCTATGACCCACGATCCAAGAGTACTAGATTGGAAACACAAGCAAAAGAATTACCATCAATAGAAGTATCTGAGCAACCGAGGCTACTTGTGGAGATTTCTACTTACTTGCTTGATATTGAAGGAACTCATTATATTCCCCTTCAAGTAAAGTAAAACATTGGTTAACTGTAGTCTCGGTGTGAGCAACATGAGCATTTCTAGGTAGTCAACCATATAAAAAATAACACACTTCACGAGTGTGTCCAAGTTTATTACAATAAGAACACTTGGGTCGAGATCTTCCAAAACGACCTCCTCCTCGTCTATTCTCAATAGTTTGAGATGCCCGATTTTTCACTATTTGGGATGTGAGAACAGAAGAGTCAACTGTCTGTGATGACACTATGTGTTGCAGCAAGGCGAAGTAATGTTGAAGACATAATTAAGTAAATAAAAATGTGTTCTCTTTAACAGCTTAAGCTCTTAGATGAGATGGTCACACATTTCAACATGGAATTAGAGCAGGCAGAGGTCCTGAGTTCGAGTCTCACCGTCACCTAATATCAAAAATAATTTTTCACGTGCTTGGCTCATAAAAAAAATCAAGCCCGCACGTGAGGGGGCGTGTTGAAGACATAATTAAGTAAATAAAAGTGTGTTCTCTCTAACAGCTTAAGCTCCTTTAGATGAGATGGTCACACATTTCAATAGAGAGAATAATTCATCAACTGTAGGGACAACCAGACTAGCCAAAATCTGTTTACGTGAATCAAGGTCATTAGATGTCCAGCGAGTGTAAAAACTAGAAATAACTTTTATCATTACTCTTGTTGTTTTTCAATATTAGCAGAAACTGATATCAACTTCTCAAATTCCTCCATGACTGCTTGTACTTGTCCCAAATAAGTAGACATATCCAATTCTTGTTTCTTCAAATTTGTCATTTGCGATATCACATCATAGAAACGAGATATGTTATTACTGTAAAAAGTGCGAGCGTTTTCTTCAAACTAAATGACATGTCTGGAACGAAACAAGGGTATCGGCTTGGGATCAATAGAGCACCACAAGATACTATATAATTGAGCATTGTTCTTTTCCCAAAGTGCTTTGGCCTTTTCATCTCCCTCATTAGTCTTTTTGGTTTAGTGATCTTAAACGCCTTGACCCTTGCACCACAATCCAAAAGAAGAAGCCCAAGCTAAATAGTTTAAACTTCCCATTAAGGGCTATGAAGTAATCTTGAAGCTTGAATTTTCAGAACCCGTATTTTTAGAACCAAATACATCAAATCTGCGAGACATGGTTGTACCAAAGACAAGTACGAACAACAATAATCTCACCAGAAAAGTGAAGAAAAAAAGCTCGAATCTGGAAATCATCAAAATCTGGAAATACAGTCGGCGAAAAAATAGAAAAGTGGTCGGAATTTGGTTTAAATTGGATGGGTAGGCTCGGAATTGAAGGGCGAACAAGCTATCCTGAAGAAACATTGTGGGAAAAAACGGCCATAAAAAGGGTCAGGTTTCGGCGCGTGGATCTAACGCGTCGCCAGCGTCAAATATTCAGGCTGGCGCGTTGAGGCGCGTGGCTAGGGTTTTGCCGGCAAGGTTTTCTGGGGATTGGTCGCCTCTGTCCTGGGAGCGTTGTAGTGGTATTGGATTTTGCACAACACCAAAGAAAAAGGAGAGAACGCAAAATAATACAATGCTCTATTTATAACTATACAAAATACGTATCATACTCATATTTCATGTGGGACTAGGACTAATTGCATATTAATCACATAACTATGTAATAGTTTGCATATACCTACATTGAGGATGTTTGTCACGACTCAAATCGCACTATAGGGGTTATGATGGCACCTACTCTCTATAACTAGTAAGCCGATCACTTACAACAGTTAAATCAATAAAGACATGGTATAATGAAACAGAGTTTATCATAACTGCAGAAATAAAGGTAATACAGCCAAACCGGCGATAACCACAAACATATCCCCAGAACTAGGTAGTACCGAGTCACGAGCTCTAACTGAATACATAGAAATATCTCAAAATGCAATACCGTTCGCATAGTGAATTGACTATATAAATATAAGAAAGGACTCTAAGAAACTGTGACGATCAAAGCAACTTTACCTTGAATTCTCGCGATCAAAGAAGCTCTCACTGCTTGGGTCTGCTACCTCCAACACCTGGATCTGTACAAAAATGTGCAGAAGTGTAGTATGAGTACACTACGGTTGGTACCAAGCATCAAGATTAACCTCGATGAGGTAGCGACGATGTTCAAGTCATGTGATACTCACTAGTCAAAATAACCAGTGCAATAGATCAAAGACTGGCAACAAAAGCATAGCAAAAAATCGATAACAATAACTTCATCAGAATAAGTGATAACAGTTCAATACAAGTAAAGGCTCGGTTTCAACAAGTCATCACAGAGAAACTCACACAAATAGCACCTTGTGCCCACATTTTTATCACAACAACAATAGTCACTCGCATCATACCGCCTCGACAAAGTCACAATAGTCACCTGTATCACTCCGCCCTGACAATAACACAATAGCCACTCGTATCGCTCCGCCCTGACAATAACACAGTAGCCACTCGTATCACTCTGCCCCGAGAAAGTCACAATAGCCACCCATGTCACTCCGCCCTGACAATATCACAATAGCCACTTGTGTTACTCCGCCTTGACAATATCACAATAGCCACCCGTATTGCTCCATACAATCAACAGCATTGAAATGTCACTCTTATACTCCGCACAACAATCAATCCACACAACATGTCAACATGTGCTAGAATATCGCAAAACAATAATATCAAAGAATTATCAAGATATAAGCTCACAACTTTGCACAAGGACATGACAATAACATAAAAGTGTGGTGGAGTGCTCAACAAATAAAACATGACTATGGCCAAGTCAAATGTAGCGATCATGATCATGAAATCACAGAGTGGTGTAAGCATATTCCATATGAGTTACTTTATCAAATTAAGGCATATTAATAGCATGCAGCGAAGTGGGATTTTTAAATTCTTTAATTATTTTCTTAATATTTAGGATTTTGAAATTAGTAAGTTTTTGTTTTTAAATCTTTTCTTATTGAACTATGTATGAATTCAAATATTTAGAATCTAAAACTGAGTAGGATTTATTTGTATAAATTATTTCGTTATTTAAATTGTACAAAATTATTATAATTTGATCAATCCGTAAAGTAAGATTTAAAAAGAATCTTCTGATTAGTCCGGTTAGATTCGAATAGCTTTTCCAGCACATTACCATTCAGTATTGAGATCAACTAAAATATTTGCATAATTTTATTAATGTGCGACGATATCATGTTCATTTAACTTGGTAATCAAGAGAAACTCACTTATCTCCCAGAAGAAGAAAAACATTGGAAATACCAATAGTTTATATTTTTTTATTGCATTTCTAATACTTTTATATTATGCCAATATCTATATTTGTAAGGTTTAGTGAAATTTCAATTTTTGATTTGTCCAGGTTTGTCCTGCTTATAGGTTAGCTGGCAATATTGGGTTTGAGCTACATAATGATAGCAAATAACAAATTTGTTGTTCGAGACTACAATATCTTATTCTTTTAGCATATTTGTATGAATTTCTTAAGATAAATTTTATTTTCTAATTTTTTTTTTTTTTTTTTGGGAACCAAATCAGATTTTAAAAAGTCCCAATCAATATGGAAGCTGGGTATAGACACACAAAAAGATAAAGCATTATATCCGTGAGAGTTAAGAACAAAGGCGTAATATTAAAAAGGACCCCCTAAGTTTAGCACAAATTATTAATTGCAATTCTAATATTTGTAGTCTTAGTTATCCCTTTGCATAGGGTATTTGATAGCTATTACCCCGGGACGATCGCATCCCAGAGAAGTGGCATATACTCGCCAGCGTCGTGGATTATTTTTGTCGACGTGGCATTTTAAAAAATAAAAGATCTGTATTATAAATTCATTAATTTTTAGGTCATCTTTTTCTAGTCAAATTTGTCAATAAGTTATAGAGCTCCATTATTTACGCTATATTTTTTTATTTGGCTAAAAATAATGAAGTATTAGTTTAAAAGTTGACCTCAAAAATAAGACATATGGTTGAAATAATAATTATTGCATCTAAAAAGATATAAACTAAATACATAGTTTGAATTTAATTATTTTGGTTAAAAAAAATTATTTGACTAAAAATAATAGAGCTCTAAGCAAGTACATTTATAGATTTGCCCAGAAAAAAATATATTATTGAAATAAATAGTCATTGTATCGAAAGAGCAATAAAAAACTACATAATGGCGACTCCATTATTTTGGTTAACCTTTTTTATAAGGCAAAATAAATAATGAAGCTTTAGCAAAGTTTGTTTTATTGATTTAACCCGAAAATAAAATATACAATTAAAATAAATAGTCATTTCCATCTAAGGGAAAATAACAAGAAATTAATAATTGGTACTCCATGATTTTAGGTAAAACTTTTTTATTTGGTAAAATAATGGAGTTTCAGCTAATCTTTTAATACAAAATTTGGCCCGAAAGAAAAATACACAATTGGATCAAATAGGTAGTATATCTAAAAGAAATTAAAAATATAAACTTGGGTAAGTATGTATTGTATACTAAGATGAATCAAGAAGAAAATATATAATTTTAACAAATAAAATGTGACAACTAACGATTGAAAAATATCTCATTCCGAAGTTAATTTTTATTATTTTTCTTTACTCCTACGCGTCTAAAAGAGTGTATCAATGTTCTTTGTCACATCAACATCGAAGAGGTAACAACTATCAAAATGGCCAAGTTCAGAGGAGTAACTTGTAAGGCTATGAATTTAAGGATTTTTAAACATAAAATAGTTTTGTTCATAGATTAACATACTCCTCTTAGAATTTACTAATTATCAGTAATTTCATTGTATTCTTATACGCTTACTTCCATAAAATGAAATATTCGGATGCATAGTTATGTAATTGGATAGAGAAAGAAAGTTCACTCCAACGCGTAGAAATGGCTGAATAATACTTTTGAGATAGTGATTTATTCTTTCTAATTTGTTAGAAATAATTCATATGGTACTTCTTGTTGTTTAAAAATAATAGAACAATTGTATTTTGTTTGTGAGAACAAAAAAAGATTGTCTTTTATGAGTGAAATGAAATGATTAAGGATTTATGTGGAATAGAGAATTGAGTTTATTAAATGGGGTCAACAATCATATTTTTCGAAACTTACACTTTTTAAAACTTTTATTGTGTAATTAAAATACAATATATATATATATATATATATATATATATATATATATATATATATATATATATTTTT
>AWOL01S0018186.1:19453-44483 GCA_000715115.1 Nicotiana otophora
TATATATATATATATAATTTTTTATAATTATGAATTTATTGAGATAGGGTATACCGCAACACCTGTATCCTAAGACGGGCGGATCTAGAGCAAACATTATGGGTTCCTGTGAACCCAGTAACATTTGCATAGACCTTGTATTTGTACTAAAAAAAATCATTAAAAGTATAAGAATATTTAGTTTGGAACCCAGTTCGTTGGTCAAGTTATCATGTAAATTAACTTGAGATTGTTATAGGAACCCATAAATTTAAAATTCTAGATCCGTGTCTGTCCTAAGACTTGTAGTATATATACGGCATTCAATTCCCAGATCAAATTGGGATCAAATTGTGGTTTTTTCGACATTTCAAGAATGAAATTGAGAAGTCTGAAAGATACCTACATAAAATAGTTAGTATACCAATGTGCTACTGTCTTAATTCGGAAAGCAGCTTGCATCAGCTATTATCATCAGATCTTTACATCTAGTAGGAATTATTGTATCCACGTCAAGCCAAAATATAAAGATTCGATATCTTCTCAAACTTTCAGAGCTAGTAGAAAAGCAATTTTTCTTAATTAATAAGGATTTTTCAGTGTGGCAGAGGGTGTGTTCAATAAGGTTTTTATTGAATATGTAATTAGCAAAATAGATTATCCAGTCCACTACGGACCAAAGAAATTTGGCATAGACGTTTCCACTCTAAGCCGTGTGTATTGAAGCATTTGTGACTCCGACCAGGCCTGTTACTTTTAAGTGAATTACTTGTGTTACTCCCTCATAATCTTGAAGCAGGCAAAAAGTCATAGTATCGCATATTACAATCGACCACTTCAAACGTAATTCTGAAATTGAACTGAGCATTTGAAGCACGTCAATTCTGGAATCAACAGTGCAAGTTTTAGGCGTCTACCATTTGAAATGTACACTGTCCAACATGTCTCCATAAAATAACTCAACTGTAAAGTAAAGGCAGCTTGTTTTAACCCAACAAGAAAAAGGCAATAAAATCAGCTAGACCAGTAAACCTGGTACATCTCATCCAAGAGGTGCGACATTCATCCTGTCAAGTTCTTCCCCTACCCCTAGACCCCATACCCAAAATAATTGGGACAAAAAAAAATGATAACTGACCAATAATTTTTTCTACTTATCCAAGATAAAGACATGGACAAATACATATATTTACACTGCCCTTTATTGGCTCCTTATTCAAAATGGGGTGAACAGAACACCAGCCAACCAAAATCAGCTAGAGTTCCAATTATTTTTGAGAGAACACCCAAAAGAAGACAAATAACAAGAAACCTAATCTTCCAAACACTAACAACTTAGGGCATAATGTACACCTATTTACGGGCAAAGCTTAGCCGAGCGGAACAAAGAGAGCAGAGTAGGAATTATAGATAGAATGCCAAACTGTCTTGGCATTCTTAGAAACTTGTTCTGATTAGGCATTACATGAAGAATGCCAAACAGTATTAGGACTGGTTTTTAACTACCCTAACATTGCTATAAAACCGTTTTAGGTCCTTGATAGCCCTTTCCTCTATCTGTATTGAACGGATAGACGAAGGTGTTTCAACTTCTGGTTTGAACCAGCGACTCGGACAACTAGATTCTGATGGTGAGCCTTGACCCGTCATCACTGAGAAGCCAGTAGTTCTCGTCTTTGGGCTATGAGAGAGGGCCAACGGTTGCTTTACCTACAGCAAAATATTCAGCAGATAAAGGTCAATATAGTCTTGTGTCAGGAACAAAAGACATGCTGGATTGGAGGATTCTGAAATCAAATGCAGTATACTGTATACATTGACCAGCAAGCTTAAACATATAATTAGCAAGAAAGTGTGACTGCATGTGCATATTCCTATGAAATATTTTAATAGTTAACTTAAACATGGGTTCTAAACCTCAAATCAAGTGAAATTCTGAACAAACATCGAGAGATTATAGGCTAAAAGGTGGAGCGATAGAAGGTATTGTAGAGACAAAGGTGGACACAAAACTTAGGACAAGGATTTTAGCATTCCTACTAGGAACACGAACAATTTCCAGCTGAGAGTAGTTACTCTAAACTGTTGGGCCTTTGTTAACTGTATAGATAAACAGACAGCACAATGGACCAAGCACGCAAACAAACAATATGAATGTTCAGAAGGGCAAATTTTCTTTTTGTGAACCCATGACAGTCTAGATTTGGCGCAAGGAGGCAAGGCAGGGTAGAGAATAACCAACCTGCTGCAGTTGGATGTCCCTGAGAGATGGACGTAAAAGAGGAGGCGTACCGGAGGCAGCCCAAGGAGGGGTGTTCTTTTCCACATCAGAGACAGGTGCTGTACGTGACATGGGTATCGGATTCGACTGTAAAAATGAACTCAACCGTAATTTACCACCACTACTATCACCAGAGGGATCTTCTACCAGGTCCCTGGGCTTCAAGGGCTTTGTATCTATTACTTTGCTTTGCTCATCCTGTATTTCTCGAAGGGATGCAGAGGTTTTCGTAGCCTTAGCACCACCCCAAGCAGGGCCTTCACTTTTTTGCACAACTGGTGGTGGAACTACAGCTTTGGGAACATCATCAAGAGCACCACTTAGAAACATGGAAAGTCCACCTTTCCTATTTTTCTTCTTTGATGCTACAGCTGACGAACCTTTACTATTAAGGCTGTTTCCAAGGTCTCTCTTGATGACAATGGGAGAATCTTTTGCATCTTGATTGGCTGCAGCTCCTTCCAAACCTTTGTGGTCATCCTACAATTGGAAGAGAAACTATTAAGAAACAAAACCATTTCCCCAGTCAACATCATAAAGAAAATCAGTATGCGGTAGTTCGATGATCCAAGCAGCTTCCATGTATAAACAGCAGTGGGTTTTGCTGAAATGACTTGTTAGAGGAAACCACAAAGACTTGTAAAAATACATCCTTAAACTAGTGGTGATACATATGAAGTATTTAGAAAGTAGCCATATAGCAGCAACAACAACTACTACACCTCAGTTCGAAACCAGTAGGGGTTGGCTATGTGAATCGTCACTGACAATGTTCCCCATTTAAATTCATCTCAGGCCAACATTTTACAAAACAAAATAGAAATGAAAGGTACTAGAAGTTCTCTATATTTACTACTGGCATAGAAACCTCTAATAGGGCTAAGAAGACTCCTAAAAGTAGCCATATAGCAGCTCTGACATTTTCATCAACACACTACTCAATATAAAATTAAGAGGTACAGAAACAAACCAGGCACTCCTGTAACCAATAATCTGACACTAATCAACCTGATCACCTTAAGCTATCAAAAGATATTTCTCACTTCTCACTCTCCTCGTAGATCATTACTCTCTATCACCTTAAAACGAAAAACCTTAACGAATGGATGATATGTTTAAATCAGTATAAATAGGCATGGAATCTAGTTTACTGTCTTCAGATCACCAAGAATTGAACAAATAGAAATGGCTAAAAACCTCACCTCGTACTGGACTTCAGGAATTTGAACACCCAAGGCACCCTTTCTGGGACTGGATTCTGCACTTTCACATTTACTGGACGCCACCTCCACTGGTACTGCCTTTTGTTTGCTCTTTCTCCTTTGCTTCTTAGGTACGTCCACTTTTTTACTCCCTTTTCCATCAGCAAGAACAGAGGATGATACTGTTGATTGGAGCGTTTCTACTGGGACACCAAGCTCAGCAAGTGACTTCTCCAATTCTGGCCTTGTCTGAAGCTTAGCGATTTGCTGGTCATCAAGAGTCTGCCCCTTGAATTGCTTATCTTCAAGCATCTCAATCTGCTGCAACTTTTTCCTCAAAACTCGTACCTGTTTCAAAACCACGTCTTTCACTTCATCAGACTGTAGAAAGTTATCTAATCTCTGGTCTCTCTCTTGTCTCCACATTGGCCTGTTTGTACAATGGTCACGCGTCCTAAGAGACTCAATATCATCATTATCTTCTTCACTATCTACTATGGCAGGGAAGGGGGCAGTAGGAGTTGGAAGCCGACGATAACTCCAGGGTTCAGATGACTTCATATCCCACACTTTCTCGAGCATAACCAATACGTCAAGTGAAGTATTTGCAACTGCATGGCCTGAGACTGTAAATATGTAATCAAGATTGCGAATTGCAATATCCTGCAAAAAAAAATCCGCTTAGCTTCTACAAGAGCTATCCATAAAATAGTCCTGAATGATAAGTAATATAGAGGTGACAGCACCTGCAACCCGCTAATGGGTGTAAGGTATTAAAATAAAAATAAGAAAATAAAAAAAAGGTTAAACAGCTAACCAAAGATTGGACAGAATCTCCAGACTAACGATTATAGTGAAGACACAATCAACAAAAGAAATTGAGCTCGATTATCACTCCATTTGTATCTAAATCATGTCTTACAGCAATTTACAATCCACCAATAAATCTGATGTCAAAAGAAAAAGAATCAAAGCGGCACGGGCCCTTAGCGAACAGCAATCTGCATTGGGAATGACAAAAATTGACAAGACAACTGGTTTTAACCTTTTCAGCCTGACATTTTACTGCAAAAGAAACCTTTCCGACCAATATGTTTCATTGGAAGGAAACTAGGATAGTAAGCCGATCTAATAAGATGTATTTTTGGCCTTTCCCTCCGCTTCCCTACCCACGATCTCATGTTCTTTCAGTCGAAGTATATTGACAAATCTGTCTCCAAGTGGCGAATCAGTCACGACTCTCAAAACATGCAGGTTTTCAAGCAATTTTGTTCGTTAGCCATGTATTGTTATAGATGCAATATCTTGAAAGGACATAGCTCTATACCCGTGTGTGCTCTACCACATACGACTCAGTAGCAGCCAAAGAGAAGCGAAAAGGGGGGAGAAAAAGAACTTTCAGAAGCAAGACCAGACTGATATCTCATGTTGTGCAGTCTAATAGAGATAAGCAAGGGTCAATCATATTTGAGAACAAGCACCTAAACCCGGAATCTTTTGGCAAATAGAGCTACAGAACACAGTCACAAAAAGAGAGTTTAGAACACGCTACAATTATAATTGTGAAGTACCCTATCATTAACTTCAAAACTTTATAAATTCCTGAACCTTATACTACAGCATAACCTCTCCTCATTAAAGATCACAAATGAAGCACATAGAGGAACAAGAAAATACCTCGCAGTATTTTCTTAGATCTTCTGCCCCTAGTGAATCCGAAATTTCCAGCAGTTGAATAGCATTCCGTGGCTCCACCAAATGCTCTGCAGCCACCGTCTCACAAAGGCTCTTTAAGGCTGGTGCAGTCTTATTTTTGACTGTGTCTTTTTCTGAGATAAACAGTACTTCCTCTGACTCAACCTCATCAAACATAAAACCCTCATCGAGTTCATCTGTATCACTTTTCATCTTCGGCTTGAGCATAGAACCATTCTTCAAAATATTGGGTGGGTAACCAGGATGATATAGAGAACTAATGATCAACAAATGGGTCTCCCCAACGGAAATTGAAGTTGCCTTTTTAACCCCATGTAACCGAGTTAAAGCAGGTGGTTTCTCCTTCCCTTTCTTCCCATCCCACATATACACATCACCTGTCACAGTAACCGCAGCTGTCCAATATTTCCCAGCAGAGATGCACGCTATATTTGTACCACATAGTGAATATAACTACAAATAATTAAGATATATTAGATGTTATTCACACGAAGTGCTAGAAACTGTATACACAACATAGACAGCAGCTAAAACCTGTTGACAGCGCAGATCAGGATCAGATGACACCCAATAAAATAACGTGCCATCCTCTGTAAGAGCCATACTATGTGTAGTCCCGGCAGCTATTGCAACCACATGAAGACGTTCCTTACGGTGAAACTTCAACGGGATGTTGCTCATCTTTTTTAGATTCCGGCCAATCACAACTCTCTTTGGAGTAACAAGCCGGTGACCCCAAGTGAAAACCTCTCCATCAGATCCAAGAACAACCGTGTGATACTTAGCTGCAGAAACTCCAACAAAAACCTTTCCCTTCAAATACTCAACAATCCTTGGAGCATAGTTAGAAGCCGAGTTAGATGTTCCGTAGCCTAGCTGACCCTCCTTATTGCATCCCCAGGTGAAAACCTCACCCAAGTCAGAAACTACAGAAGTGTGCTTGTTTGCTGCAGCAACAGCAACTACTTTTGACCTCAGTGAACTCACTCTACGAGGTGTGGGTTGAGTATCTACTGAAGTATACCCAAGTTGACCCTCTGCGCATCATAACCAAATGAATCAACATGCAACCATGAAAGCCAAAAACACTTATTACAAATACCAATTCCTATGCAATAAATTACAACCAAAGAGGAAGCATGACAATTTTGATACACCTAATAAGTCAATGACATAAATATTGACAGCACATTATCTGCTTGGGATAACTCACAGAGTTGGTAAATATGGTTATGTGAATAGCAAAAAAGCATTTACCTCTGTTGGAACCCCAAGTGAAAACTTCTCCAGCCTCTGTTGCAATAACAGTGTGATGTTTAGCAGCAGCAACAGCTTTCACTCGACGTGCCCCTAAACCAGAGATCACTTGTCGTGGAGTTATTACCGCAGCTTGGCCGCTGGAAGAACATCGAATATCCATTATCAAACATAGTTGACGCTTGATACCATGAAAGAAACTAATTAACTATGAACATATGCTGCTAGCATGAGAAAATCTAAGTAGCAAGGTTAAAGAACAGAGTAAGAAATGAAACAAAAAATTATTACATTAAAAGTATAGGTAAAAGAGCATACTATTCAGTTAGAAAATATTATAATTCTTCTTAATAAAATTTTCATAATGCAAAAAAAATATAGGATATACACTACATCCCTCAATATAAGCAGAAAAAACATACTGCTGGATTGTTCTGGAAAGTCAAAAGCTTTCCTCAAATTAAGTTTACCTATGTATATCAAAGTCTGGGTGCCCAAGACGGCCACCTCGTCCAAAACCCCAAGTATAGAGTTCTCCACGGGCAGTGACGGCTGCACTATGAAATTTTGCTGCAGAAACCAACTTGATGACTGACCCATGAAGAGAATCAACTTTACCGGGTAACTTTTGAATGTGTGCATTTCCAGTCCCTAGTTGATAATTCACACCACTTCCCCAACTGAAAACCTCTGTAGAAGCTAAAAGAAAAAAAAACATGCAAACAACAAAGAAAGTCAACTGCAATCCACTATGAAATGAATTAAAGACAGAGTTCACAGAAATTGAAATGTCTCCACATCTACCTGAATTTTTCTTTTCAAAGCCCTGTAAAACAGGTCCTGACAACAAATCAATGGGAGTTCTAGATTTGGTGTCTTCCAAAGTGATAGAAGCACCAGACTGTAGAAGGATGCTAGCAATAGCAAGATGACCAAAATGCAGGGCGCGATGAAGGCTACTCCATCCTGATTCCCCATCCTGACACGGTAAATATAGATTTCATAAGCAAATGTACATCAAGCTTTTCTGAACAGACGGGATCGAATTGAAAAACTGACATCATTGAAGATCGATAACCATTTCTTTTTAGGTCAGAGGTCCATAATCATTGTACTGTACCGCTATGAAATTCTGCATGAGTGGATTCCTTCCACGTTTTATTTTCTGAACCTTATCTGGATTGTGAGACAAGAGTGGGTTGCTCTAGTGGTGAGCACCCTCTACTTCCAACCAAGAGGTTGTGAGTTCGAGTCATCCCAAGAGCAAGGTGGGGAGTTCTTGAAGGGAGGGAGCCGAGGGTCTATCGGAAACAGCCTCTCTACCCCATAGTAGGGGTAAGGTCTGCGTACACACAACCCTCCCCAGACCCCACTAGTGGAATTATACTGGGTTGTTGTTATTGTTGTTGTTATCTGGATTGTGACATATTTTTCTCTTCTAACTTGTCATGAGAACAAACTTGATACAACATTGAGGACCATGCCCTTCAGTTGTGTGCTCAAATAGGTCCTACAATCTTTCAAGTTATATTGATCTTTAGACATGCCATAAAAATGCAGCTTTTTTCATTTTTCACTCCCTAGTAGTAGCTTACCTGACACAAATCCCCAAGAAAGACGGTCAACGCACACACACATGGTTGGTAAGATGCACCAAATATCACTCCATAGTTACCAACTTAACATTACATAATGTTTCAGCAAAGACTTAGAATAGGCAAGAACACCATGGCCAGAATATTTATCAAAGTAGCATAGTCCAGAAAACAGAGTTCACCATCAGAACATTTGCAAATTAGTCATATGACAAGACACGCACTTAAAAACAAGAATTGAAATAACTATGCCATGAATATGCTGAATTTTTAGATCATTGTCCACCACAATATAAGAAAAATAAAAAAGATTCTTTAAAAAGGGGAGAAAAGAAGGGAAAAGCCAAAAAAATGTAATAAATTACTCGCCCTATCATGTGACGGCTAAAACTATGAGAGCAACAAGTCAGCATGCATGTATAAATGTCATTAAAAATTGAGATGATCTAAAGGATCAAAAGACTAACACACCCTAGCATCAGGGTCTGCACCAGCAGCAAGTAGCCTCTTAACTATTGGGACGTGATTTCTCCAGGTTGCGATATGGAGAGGGGTAAGGCCAAAGGTATTCCTCGCATTGATATTTCCTCCACACCTCTTAAGGAATGCCAAAGACGAATCAACATCAGCTACAGACCCGTCTTGTACAGCAGCCCAGAGATCTTTGGAGCATCCATTGAATGAAAGTTTCCTAGCAGGGATGTGCTGCTTCTGACATGATAATGGAACTACTTCCTCCATTAGCTGATATAAGTTAGTCTGTATGGTTTGGATGGTTAGCAGCTGTCACTACCACTCACGACAGCAATGACCTTTTGCCAAAATTATATGTGAGTGAATAATGTTCAAAGTCTTCCAAGTTAGTGTTTCAGAGTGTCCAGCAATGAAATCAAGACATCTTGAACCTGCAATGAGACAGGCTAATCTATGTATTCTTTAGAAATCCAGCTCCATCCACACCTCACACCATGAACAAACACCACTAAAAGAGTCTTTGGTATGGCCTGACATAGAAAATGCCGAAATTTGATAACCAGATTGTTTGACAGAGATTCGCTCGTGATAACATACATGTTTACTCTTAATGTTTATCTATATAGTCCAAATGATGATCCACATATATACCCAAATTAACTAATGCTTTTTAATAAGATGAACACTATAATGTTCTGATTGGTAGTCAGGTAGCAGAGATTGGGGGTTCAATCATGTATCAATATGTAATACATTTAGTAAAAAAAAATGAACATAAAAAGAAGATAACAAATCTCGAAAAGATACTTCATGAAGCCCCCCACCCCACCCCACCCCAAATTAATCATCGAATATGAGTAACCACAACCACTGATAAATAGCATTTACAATGTTCTTCAGAAATGCATTCATAAACTACATTCCTAGAGCTGCAGCTTCAACAATGCGAAGGAAAGTGCAATCTTTTTGTTGAGAACTTGAATTAATAGTAATTGAGAACAGAAATTGTAGAACTAATCAAGACACCAACAGAACCATCAAGACTCAGTAATAAAATGATCGATTAAAGTACATGAAGATACAAAAATATCATGCACACAAAATTGAAGCAAAACCAAGTTAACAATAAATGAGCCCAATTGGGATCCACAGTTGGTGTAAGATTACATCAAATCTTTAAGAACCAAATCTGAACATGCAGATTGCTACATACAAGAATTTGGCTCAAAAAAGCAAACTTCAGCAGTAAGCAAAGCACAGAACCCACCCCCCAACTAAACACATCCAAAATGTCAGTACTCAGTACCCACCATCTGAAAATGCACACCAAGATTAAATCTTTTTTCCAAATTCGATAACAGGACAGCCCAATAATAACACAAAATTGGTCATTAACAAGTTAAAAAAACAACCAGATTGAAATTCAAGAAGATGTGCAATAGAAATGTCACCTTTGACTGGTTAGATTAAAATCCGCAAATTAGCAAAAGATCAAGTCTCTTTTCTCTCTCTCTCTTCTCTCTCTTGAATAAATATGAATGTATATTAAAGCTATGAGGAGGTGAATAACAGTGTGAAAGATTTTACATTTTAGAGAGAGGAGAAGAACCGGAGAATATACCCTATAGAAACCCAAAAGTACATGCAATACAAAAATAGAAAAGGAGAGTTTGAAGAGAACCCCGATGCAGTTGGAGGGTAATATGGTAAAGTTATTAACTGTAAAACATATGGACTACAATGCCCTTTGATTTTGTCTTATATTACGATATTTAAGTATGACGTTGTTTTCGTTGTTTGACGTGCTGCCCTCTATTACATGAGGCCACGATTTCGCTCTAATGTCTCGTGTTCTACGCTCTGCTAACGTGGCTTTAGCATTGGGTGCCACGTTGGATATTTACATCATACTTTTTGCATTCAACTACCCCTTCATTTTTTAGTCTCTTTCATTTCTCCAAATTCCTACTTGGATTAGAGATACTGATCGTGGATAAAATTTAATGAATAAAATTTAATTGAATAAAATAAAACTCTAACCATAATTAAAAAATATTTAATTCTTTCCTTTATTCATTCCTAAATAATATATTTTATCTCTCGCAAGAACTTTTCATAATTTCTCTCTCTACGCGCCAAAATACATCTGCTCTCAAGAAAATATCAAAAATCATGGTAGCAGAGAAAATCTTTCAGATTTTTACAATGAAAATCCAGTCCTTGAAGGTCACTGTTAGGTTAAAAATCGATAGAGAAAAACATAACAAGTGAAAAAATAGAGAACAAGATAGCAAGTCGTGGAAATTCATTTTTCTGGAATAACTGCTCTGAAATTCTCGTCAGGTTCTTCTTTATACATTAATTCTATTCCTTAGAAGTTATATACTTTTTTGTACATTTCTTGTTGTGGCAATTGTCGAGTAAAAGATTGTATATTATGTGATTGTGGAAATTACTAAGTCGTGAACTTTTTGGTGTGGGAAGAATAGACTGAACCTTTTGGTGTAGAATTTCGAAACTTAACTATTATGTTCTTTGGTGTACTAGACATTGACTTGAAAGCAAATAAATTTAAAAGTTTATCATTTTAACTTACAAATAAAATTAGATTTGAATATCTTATGAATCAAGGTTAATTGATCGTCAAACTAGTATAGTTATGCACCATTCTCTTTCATTATTGCTTGCTGAATTGTATCAATCAAATAAAAAATTTAGGGGTTAGCAGGGACTATGCCTCATAATTACTTTATAAGTCAAGTGTTAAGTAAAAGCTACAGCAAAGTAAGTGCTCATTTATGATATGTGTTTTACTTTCTCTTGTTTAATGGTAGATTTATGGATCTCAAAATGAACATATGGATGCTTCTAATTTATTTGAGCCAATAAAACTTGGGATGACATTTGATTCAGAAGAGTATGCATATGAATACTACAACAAATATGGTGCTACAATTGAGTTTAGTGTTACAAAGGAATATGCAAACAAAAGTAAAGTCCACAGATATGTGACTTCGAGAAAATTTACATGTTATAAAAAAGGTTATAGAGGAAGAGACAAGCGAGAAGCGATGGTCAAGAAACCTAGAAAGGAAACTAGGACGGGTTGTTTAGCTCACATGGTCGTAAAACGTCAATCAAATGGGAAGTTTTCTGTCATTTCATTTGAAGAGAAGCACAATCATCCTCTCGTTCCTCCATCTCTAGCGCATATGCTGTCATCGCAAAGGAATATTAAACTTTCTCGAGCATATGAAATTAACTTATTGGATGATTCAGGAATATGTCCTAAACCATCTTTTGACTATGCTTCTCGTCTAGCTGGGGGAAAAGCTTCTTTAGGTTATACAAAGAGGGATCACATAAACTATCTTCGTGACAAAAGAAAAGAAAGTCTAAAGCAGGGAGTGGCTCGTAGTTTGGTCGATTATTTTGAAAAAAGAGTAATAAAAGATCCATCTTTTCGGTTTTCTTTACAATTGAATGATGATGGTTTGATAACAAATATTTTCTGGGCTGATGCTAAAATGATAAGGGATTTTCAGATTTATGGATATGTTGTATCATTTGACACAACATATAGAACAAATAAGGAGTATCGACCATTGGCTTTGTTTGTTGGATTAAATAATCACAGGGAAATGGTTGTATTTGGTGCTGCCCTTTTATACGAAGAAACAGCTGAAGCATTTGAATGGCTTTTGCTGTATTTTTTAGAGCTATGTCTGCAAATAAGCCACAAACATTCATCACAGATCAAGATCCTGCAATATATTTAGCAGTCTCATTAGTGATGCCACAAACATATCATCGTCTATGTATATGGCACTAGGAACAAAATGCATTTAAACATCTTAACCATACCTTTAGAGCTCATAAATCATTTTCGAGTGATTTTAGCAAATTGCTTTATTATTACGAGTATGAAGATGATTTTCTAAATGCATGGGAGGAAATGCTTGAGAAGTACGACCTTAAGGATAATAGTTGGTTGAAAAACACCTTTGCTATAAGGGAAAAGTGGTCCATGACATATGGTAGAAATGTATTTTCAACAAGTATGTGAAGTACACAATTGAGTGAAAGTTTTAATGGATCACTAAGGGGCTACTTGAAATCCGATTTAGATAATGTACAGTTCTTTAAGCATTTTCAAAGAGCTATTGATGATAAGTGTGCTAATGAAAGTAAGTCAAATTTTGATATGACCCAACGAATATCTGTCTTGAAGGTTAAGCTTCCTTTATTGATCCATGCGAGAGAAATATATACTGCAACCATATTTGATTTGTTCGAAAAGGAGTGGGAAAGGTCATTACTTGTCTCTATAAATGGCTTTCATGATGGAGAATTTTATAAATACAATGTTAGCACGCATGGAAGTCGCATAGAGCATGTAGTAGTAGTGAAGTGCTCAACAAAGGTAGTCTCTTGCAGTTGCAAATTGTTCGAATTTTTGGGTGTACTATGTGGACATGTTCTAAAGATTCTGGACACATTAAATATTAAGGATAAGATTCCTGACCATTAATTATATATTAGAAAGGTGGACAAAAGATGTTACCAACTTGGTTGCAATGGAGATTAAAGTGTTTAGTGAGGGAGGTGATTCAAAAGTTGAAGTTAGTATAAGGTATAGACATTTATGCCAAACTCTTGTCCAAATTGCAAGTGAAGCTTCAGAATCCAAAGAAGGATATGAGTTGCTTGCAAAGTATTCCAACGAGATAATTGCAAAGTTGAAGGAAGTAAAAATAAAAAATGAATCTCATGAAAGTCCACCAGTTCCAAGCAAAGTTCTCCATGATGAGACAATGTTTGTTGATAGTGCAAATGTCACAAAGGTGATAGGGTTAAAGAAGAAGCAATCAACTCGTCGCTCCAATACTCGACCAAAGAGTTTTGTGGAAAAGACCAGGAAGACGAAGAATAAGATTCAATCGCCAGTATCTCCTCCATTGCAAACTGTCCAACATGTAAGTCACCTTGCAGACCTCCAAGCACCATGTCCGCCATTGTCTAATGCCACAACGAATACGGTATGTCATAATAACTATATTTTATTCCTTGTGTGGTATTGTGTAAGCTTATTTTTCTCTTTACGTGATAGGGATAAATTCTTACCCATGGTATTCTTCAGAGTTGTCTCAGCTAACATCTCATGGAAGTCTATCTCAACTCCTAAGAGTTAGTATAATTGTTTTTGACGATTTTATGTCCTTATTTTTTTAAATAATACTTCTCATATGAATTATTTCACTTGCAGGATATTTCATTTCATAATTTAAAGAAGCACTCTCAAGGTTGATCGCCAATATCATGAAAGAACGAAGGTTGCATAGCAGTATAACTTTGTCAACACAAAGATGATTTCAGAACTATTTACTCCAAAAACAATCAGTGACTTTTTCCAGCTTTGGAGTATAGTTTATAAATGCTTCCATATTGAAAAATATAATTCTCTGTTATGACAAACATCAAATTGCAGTAGAATTGAGATAATTCTTGGTTCTGTTTATTAATTATTATGACTTTTGTATTTATGTGTTGTGAATAAGTAAGAGGATGGATGACTTTTGTGTTGGTGAATTTATCTTGCTGCATTCTTTCATTACTGAAGCAATTGAGCAGATGATCTACATTCCCTTTGAAATTATCTCGTACTTATAATTGATGGTCTGGTGTTCACCTAGAAAATCAAAGGAGACGCATAGCTTGCCAACTTTATTATTGTGGGAAAGAACTGCTCAAGTCTTCCCTTATATAAATCTCAAGAAAACAATTCATGATACTTTTGGTTTACTTCTTTGGGAACACTGATGCATATGCTTTTACACGGCTAAGTTGAAAAAAGTTTCTTTGAAATTGGTCCAAGATTGGAACTTACTTTTATTATTTGTACCGTTCTTAAATTATTATCAAATGTTGTAACTTACTTCTAATATTTTTTATTTTTTAATGATTATGTAAGAAGATTTTGTAAAAGTGAAAAAAATTAACTCGCGAAAAGAAAATTACTATTTTTGTAGAAGTGTAAAAAGAATTAACTCACAAAAAAAAATTACTACGAGAAAGAGAAGAAATCTTAGATAATCATAGCTATAATTGTGGGATTGAAAAAGATATTATTTGGGAATGGATAAAGGAAGGAATTAAATACTTTTAACCATGGTTAGGGCTTTATTTTATTCAATTAAATCTCATCTATTAATTTTTAACCATGACAAGTGTCTCTAATCCAAATAGAAACGTGGAGAAATGGAGAGACTTAAAAATGGAGGGGAGTTGAATCCATACTATTTTATTTGTTTTTAGAAATTTTTCCAAAGAAAAAGTTAAAGTGAACAGCTTACCCTTAAAAAGAATTACCCTTTAAAATAAACAAAAGACATTGAAGAGGTTCTAGGAGAATTGTCCATTTTTCCACTCTTTCCACCAAACTTTATCGTATTACCTTCTTCAATCTACAATTAATAAGTATATTTTTGTGTTTTACTGTAATGACCCGGCCGATTGTTTTGAAAGTAATAGCTTCGATCCCCTATTTATTATTTTTTCCGCATCTATTTCTGCTATTATGACTTATCGGGAGGCTTCGTTTTATTTTTTGGAGTGTTGCGGGACACTTAGTTCCTAAAACAGGAGCTTAACCCTTAGAATTTGGACAGTAGTCGGAACTGTGTGAAGACGACTCCGGAATAAAATTCCGTCGGTTCCGTTAGCTCCGTTAGGGTTTAGGGGCGTGTCCAGATTGTGTTTTGGAGGTCCGTAACTTATTTAGGCTTAAAATGGCGAAAGTCAAATTTTGGGAGATTTTGACCGGTACTGAACTTTTTGATATCTGGATCGGATTCTAGTTCCGGAAGTTGGAGTAGGTCCGTAATGTTGAATATGACTTACGTGCAAAATTTGTGGTCAATCGGACGTGGTTTGGTTAGTTTCGGCATCGGTTGTCGAATTTGAAAGTTTCAAGTTCTTTAAGTTTGAATCGGAGGATGATTTCTGATTTTAGCATTGTTTGATGTGGTTTGACGGCTCGACTAAGTTCGTATGGTGTTTTATGATTGGTTGGTGTATTTGGTTGAGGTCCCGGAGGCCTCGGGTGAGTTTTGGGTGATTAACGGACTTGGAATGGAGGTTGAAAAATTTCTGAAGTTTGGTCTTTTGCTGGTATGATCGCACATGCGAGGGTATTAGCCGCAGGTGCGAGGCCGCATGTGCAGTAGGTTGAGCAAAGATGCGGAAGGGGTGAAGATCAGCAGAGGTCGCAGGTGCGATGGTTTCTCCGCACCTGTGATAGTGCAGATGCGGACCAGTGGTCGCAGAAGCGGAGGCAGCCAAGGTTAGTTGTTTTCGCAGGTGCGCCCACATTTTTCGCACCATCGGGCGCGCAGGTGCGAGCCCAGGCTCCGCAGGTGCAAAAATACCTGGGCAGTGTTTAAAACCGAAGGGCTTCGTGATTTTTGTCATTTTTAACTTTGCAAACTCGGTTTAGAGCGATTTTTGAGAGCGTTTTCGAGGCATTTCTTGAGGTAAGTCTCTTGTGCTTATTTTTTATCAATAATCTTATTTTTCCATTTATTGTTTCACCTAGTTAGTGTGTATTTAAGATGGAATTTGGGAGTTTGAGGCTAGGGATTTGGAAAATTTGAATTGTGGATTTGAAGGACTATTTGGTGTCGGATTTTAGTAACTTTGGTATGGTTGGACTCGTGAATGGGCTTTCGGATTTTGTAATTTTTGCCCGATTCCGAGACGTGGGCCCAAGTCGACTTTTTAGGGAGAATTTTTGCCCGATTCCGAGATGAGTTTATTATGGTTGTATTTATGATATGTAATTATTTTTGGCTAGATTTGGGCCATTCGGAGTCGGATATTCGTGGAAAAGGCATTGTTACCAATTGATTGAGCTTGGTTCGAGGTAAGTGGCTTGACTAACCTTGTGTGGGGGAAATTCCCTTAGGATTTGTACTATTTTTGATATATGAGCGTCGTGTACGTGAGGTGACGAGTACGTACACGGGCTAATTATGTAAAAACCCGAATTTTCTACTAAGTAATAACCTGATTTCATTCTTATTTGAGTTTCATCAGCATGTATAGTATCCTGCTAGATTAGAATAGCATGCCTACTTGCCCTAACTATTTACTTGAACTACGTACAGTATGTTTAGTGAATTTACCTAGTTTTCCTTAGCTGGTACTTAGGTTGAACTGTAGAATTTCGTGCCGTAACTATTGAATTTTATTGTTTGGCTGCATATTTACTTTGGGACTACGGAACGGTATTCCGGGAGATCCCCCTATACTACATATTTACTTTAGGACTACGGAACGATATTTTCGGGAGATCACCCTGTACTGCATATTTACTTTGGGACTACGGAACGGTATTCCGGGAGATCCCCCTATACTACATATTTACTTTAGGACTACGGAACGATATTTTCGGGAGATCACCCTGTACTGCATATTTACTTTGGGACTACGGAACGGTATTCCGGGAGATCCCCCTATACTACATATTTACTTTAGGACTACGGAACGATATTTTCGGGAGATCACCCTGTACTGCATATTTACTTTGGGACTACAAAACGGTATTTCGAGAGATCCCCCTGTACTGTATATTTACTTTGGGACTATGAAACGGTATTCCGGGAGATCCCCCTGTACTGCATATTTACTTTGGGACTACGGAACGGTATTCTGGAAGATCCCCCTATTTTGCATAGTTATTTTGGGACTACGAAACGGTATTTCGGTAGATCCCCCCCGTTTTGCACATTTACGTTTGGGACTACGGGACGATATCCTGGGAGATCCCCTGTTGTTATTTTCAGTGTACTGAGCTGTTGACTTGCTATGATTTCATTCTTGTTAAATTTCAGTACTTATTTTTACTGCAATATTTCATTCTGTCTTAGTTATTATATATATATATATATATATATATATATATCAGTAGGGCCCTGACCTGATCTCGTCACTACTCGACCGAGGTTAGGCTTTGCACTTACTGGGTACCATTGTGGTATACTCATGCTACTCTTATGCACATGTTTTGTGTGCAGATCTAGGTACTTCTTTTTAGCCCCGCTACTAGCTGAGAGTGCTTGCTGCTGTACGGAGACTTCAAGGTATATCTGCCGCCTTTGCAGACCTCGGAGTCCCCCTCTATTCCCTCCTATGTCATTTACCTTCCTTACTTCTGTTATTAGACTCTGGTGTATATAGATACTAGTTTTCTTCTGTAGCTTGTGATTTATGATATTTCGGGTTTTGGGAATATTGTGTATTACTGGAGTGATGGCTATTTTACATGCTAAGCGGCATTGTTACCAGTCATTTAGTTACCCGTTGCAGATAGTTGTTAAGGTTTACTTCTATTTTTGTTATTTCCGCATTTCGTTAGGCTTACCTAGTTGTAGAGACTAAGTGCCATCACGACGTCTTACGGAGGAAGAATTGGGTCGTGACAAGTTGGTATCAGAGATCTAGGTTCATTGGTGTCGTGAGTCACAAGCCGGTTTATTAGAGTCTCGCGGATCAGTACGGAGACGTCTGTACTTATCTTCGGGAGGCTATGGGACTATTAGGAAAATTTTACTACTTTGATTCCTTGTCGTGCGAAAATTGTTGACTTCAAAAATTCTAAACTTATGTATTCTATTCTCTCACAGATGGTGAGGACACGTACAAGCGGATCTGATGACCAGGCACTCACGCCCCCTGCTAGAGACGAGAGGCCGAGGACATCCACGTGGTGCAGCCAGAGCACCTGCGTGAGCTGCTACAGAGGATCCCCCAATAGCTCCAGCTGGAGGGCAGACACCTGAGGCACGTGTTCCTGCACCAGCCCTCCAGGAGACTCTAGCCCAGTTTCTGAGCATGTTCAGCACCTTAGCTCAGGCTAGATTGATTCTACTTGCCCCTGCCACATCTCAGGCCGGGGAAGGAGCACAGACTACCATCGCCGGTACTCCAGAGCAGCGGGTTCAGGTCGACCAGGTTCCAGAGATTATACCAATGCAGCCGGTAGCTCCAGCTCAGCTCGAAGTTAGAGCAGCAGCTTCTGAGGTGGAGCAGCTCAGACTTGAGAGGTACAAGAAGTACCACCCACCTACCTTAAGCGGATTGTCTACAAATGATGCTCGGGGTTTTCTGGAGGAGTGTCATCGTATTCTTTGTACTATGGGCGTAGCGGAGACGAGCAGGGTTTCTTTTACTATATTCCAACTTAAAGGAGCAGCCTATCAGTGGTGGCGTGCTTATGAGTTGAGTAGTCCGGCAGAGGCAGCTTCACTTACATGGACTCAGTTCTCGGACATGTGTTTTGAGAGAGTATGTCCCTCAGAGCCTCATAGACTCATGGTGCACGAAGTTTGAACAGCTGCGCCAGGGTGCTATGATTGTGTCAGAGTATGCAGTTCGCTTCAGTGATTTGGCCCGACATGCACCGGCCTTGGTTGCCACAGTTCGAGAGAGGGTTTGACGGTTTATTGAGGGACTCCACCCCAGCATCCGGATTAGTATGGCCAGGGAGTTGGAGATGGATAATTCTTATCAGCAGGTGGTAAGTATTGCCAGGAGATTGGAGGGCATGCTTGCCCGGGATAGAGAGGAGAGGGAGGCCAAGAGGTCTCGAGAGACTGGTTATTATTCTGGAACTTGTGTTCCAGCAGCTCGCCATGGTAAGGGTTATGTGAGTCACCCCGTTCATTCAGCTCTTCCAGCCGCCAGTGGTTTTCCAGCTCCTTCTAGGCCCCATGAGCCTTATTATGCACCGCCAGTATCTAGTGTGCCTCCTGTACGGGGTGTTCCTAGTGGCCAGTCCAGCAGACCTGGCCCGAGCCAGTCACAGCATCCACGCCCTCCCAGATCTTGTTTTAAGTGTGGCGACACTCGTCATATGGTGAGGGATTGCCCCAAATTTTGGAGGGGTGCACCTCCACAGACTTCTCAGCCACAACATGCTCCACCGGGTCCTCAGGCTATGATTACAGCACCAACTGCCACCCCACCTGCTCAGCCAACTCGAGGTGGAGGTTGGGGCGGTAGAGGTCGCCCTAGAGGGGGAGGTCAGGCCAGATATTATGCCCTTCATGCTCGTACAAAGGCAGTCGCTTCTGATTCTGTCATTACAGGTATTGTCCCGGTCTGTCATAGAGATGCGTCGGTATTATTTGACCCAGGCTCTACATATTCTTATGTGTCCTCTTATTTTGCCCCGTATTTGGGCGTATCTCGGGATCCTTTGAATTCCCCTATTTATGTGTCTACTCATGTGGGAGATTCTCTTATTGTGGACCGCATGTATCGGTCGTGTTTGATTGTTCTTAGTGGTTTTGAGACAAGAGCCGATTTATTATTACTCAGCATGGTGGACTTTGATATTATTTTGGGCATGGACTGGTTGTCTCCCCATTATGCTATTCTTGATTGTTACGCTAAAATCGTGATGCTGGCTATGCCAGGTTTTCTGCGAATAGAGTGGAGAGGTACCTTAGAGTAACTCCCAACAGAGTTATTTCATTTTTTAAAGCTCAACGAATGGTTGAGAAGGGGTGTAACGCGTATCTAGCTTATGTGAGAAATGTCAGTATTAATATCCCTACAGTTGAGTCAGTTCCACTAGTGAGGGACTTTCCAGATATGTTCCCAGTTGATCTTCCGGGCATGTCGCCCGACAGAGATATTGACTTTGGCATTGATCTGTTGCCGGGCACTCATCCCATCTCTATGCCTCCGTACCGTATGGCTCCCACTGAGTTGAAGGAGTTGAAGGAGCAGTTACAGGAGTTGCTTGATAAGGGCTTCATTCGGCCCAGTGTGTCACCTTGGGGTGCTCTTGTCTTATTTGTGAAAAGGAAGTATGGTTCTATACGGATGTGTATTGATTACCGCCAGTTGAATAAAGTTACAGTGAAGAACATGTATCCATTGTCTCGTATTGATGACTTATTTGATCGGTTACAGGGTGTCAGGGTGTTTTCCAAGATTGATTTACGTTCCGTCTATCATCAGTTGAAGATTCAGGAGCCAGATATCCCGAAGACTGCCTTCAGGACTCGGTATGGTCACTATGAGTTCCTTGTGATGTCTTTTGGACTGACCAATGCCCCAACAACTTTTATACACTTGATGCACAGTGTGTTCTGGCCTTATCTTGGCTCATTCATCATTGTATTTATTGACGACATTCTAGTATACTCCCAAACTCGGGAGGCTCATGAGCAGCACCTGAGGACTGCGCTTCAGACCTTGAGAGAAAAGAATATGCAAAAATTTTAAAGTGTGAATTTTGGCTAGACTTAATGGCATTCTTAGGTAATATAGTATCGAGTGATGGGATCCAGGTGGATCCGAAGAAGATTGAAGCAGTGCAGAGTTGGCCCAGACCGTCCTCAGCTACAGAGATCCAGAGTTTTCTTGGTTTAGCGGGGTATTACCGTCGCTTTGTAGAGGGATTCTCATCTATTGCAGCACCTATGACCAAGCTGACCCAGAAGGGTGCTCCGTTCAGGTGGACAGAGGAATGTGAGGAGAGCTTTCAGAAGCTCAAGACAGCTTTGACTACAACCCCAGTATTGGTATTGCCTACAGGTTCGGGGTCTTATACTGTATATTNGCCTATGCATCCAGACAACTGAAGGTGCATGAAAAGAACTATCCATTGAGTTAGCAGCTATTGTTCATGCCTTGAAGATTTGGCGGCATTATTTGTACGGTGTTCCTTGTGAGATTTACACCGATCACCAGAGTTTGCAGCATCTGTTCAATAAAAAAGACCTTAACTTGCGTCAGCGGAGGTGGTTGGAGCTACTTAAGGACTATGATATCACTATTTTATACCATTCGGGGAAGGCCAATATGGTGGCCGTTACTTTGAGTCGTCGGGCAGAGAGTTTGGGGAGTTTAGTATATCTACCAGTAGCAGAAAGGCCATTGGCATTGGATGTTTAGGCCTTAGCCAGCCAGTTTGTGAGATTGGATATTTCTGAGCCGAGTCGAGTATTGGCTTGTGTGGTCTCTCGGTCTTCTCTTTATGATCGTATCAGGGAGCGTCAGTATGATGACCCTCATCTGCTTGTCCTTAAGGACACGGTCCAGCACGATGATGCTAAGGGGGTCACTATTGGGGATTATGGTGCATTGAGGATGCAGGGCAAGCTATGCGTGCCTAATGTGGATGGTTTGCGTGATTTGAATTCTTCAGGAGGCTCACAGCTTGCAATACTCCATTCATTCGGGTGCCGCAAAGATGTATCAGGACTTGAGGAAGCATTACTGGTTGGGGAGGATGAATAAGGACATAGTAGAGTATGCGGCCCGATATCTAAATTGCCAGCAGGTGAAGTATGAGCATCAACGGCCAGGTGGGTTGCTTCAGAAGTTGGAGATTCCGGAGTGGAAATGGGAGAGAATCACTATGGATTTCATTGTTGGGCTCCCACGAACTCAGCGGAAGTTTGATGCAGTTTGGGTGATTGTGGATAGGCTGACCAAGTCGGCTCATTTCATTCCTGTGATGACTACCTATTCTTCCGAGCAGCTAGCTCGAATCTATATCCGTGAGATCGTCAGGCTTCATGTCATACCAGTATCTATCATCTCTGACCGGGGTACATAGTTTACATCAACATTTCACCCTCAGACGGACGGACAGTCCGAGCGCACTATTCAGATATTAGAGGATATGTTCCGCGCTTGTGTGATCGATTTTGGGGGTGCTTGGGACCAATTCTTGCCACTCGCGGAGTTTACTTACAACAACAATTATCAGTCCAGTATTCAGATGGCACCGTATGAGGCTCTGTATGGTAGGCGGTGTTGGTCCCCAGTGGGTTGGTTCGAGCTGGGCGAGGCCAGATTATTGGGTACAGACTTGGTTCAGGATGCCTTGGAAAAGGTTAAGGTGATTCAGGATAGACTTCGCACAACCCAGTCCAGACAGAAGAGTTACGCAGACTGAAAGATTCGTGATGTTGTATTCATGGTTGGAGAGCGGGTTTTGCTCCGGGTTTTGCCTATGAAGGGCGTTATAAGATTCGGAAAGAAGGGCAAGCTGAGCCCAAGGTTCACTGGTCCTTTTGAGGTGTTGCGGCGTGTTGGGGAGGTTGCTTATGAGCTTGCCTTACCTCCCAGCCTAGCAGGAGTTCATCTGGTATTTCATGTTTCGATACTCTGGTAGTATCACGGTGATCTGGCTCACGTATTGGATTTCAGCTCAGTCCAATTAGACAAGGATCTATCTTATGGTGAAGAGCCAATGGCTATTTTAGACAGGCAGGTCAGAAAGCTAAGGTCAAAGAAAATTGCTTCTGTGAAGGTTCAATGGAGGGGACAGCAGGTCGAGGAGGCGGCTTGGGAGACCGAGCAGGATATGCGCAACCGTTATCCTCATCTTTTCACCACTTTAGGTATGTCTCTATACTCGTTCGAGGACGAACGATTGTTTTAAGAAGGGGAGGATGTAACGACCAGGCCATTCGTTTTGAAAGTAATAGCCCCGACCCCTATTTATTGTTTCCCCCGCATCTATTTCTGTTATTGTGACTTGTCGGGAGGCTTCGTTTTGGTTTTTGGAGTGTTCCGGGACACTTAGTCCCTAAAACGGGAGCTTAAGCCTTAGGATTTGGACAGTAGTCGGAACTGTGTGAAGACGACTCCGGAATTGAATTTCGTCAGTTCTGTTAGATCCGTTAGGTGATTTTGGGTTTAGGGGCGTGTCCGTATTGTGTTTTGGAGGTCCGTAGCTTATTTAGGCTTGAAATGGCAAAAGTCAAATTTTTGAAAATTTTGATTGGTAGTGGAATTTTAGATATCGGGGTCGGATTCCGATTCCGGAAGTTGGAGTAGGTCCGTAATGTTGAATATGACCTGTGTGCCAAATTTGGGGTCAATCGGACGTGGTTTGGTTGGTTTCGGCATCGGTTGTCGAATTTGGAAGTTTCAAGTTCTTTAAGTTTGAATCGGAGGATGATTTGTGATTTTAGCATTGTTTGATGTGATTTGAGGGCTCGACTAAGTTCGTATGGTATTTTAGGATTGGTTGGTATGCTTGGTTGACGTCCCGGGGGTCTCGGGTAAGTTTCGGGTGGTTAATGGACTTGGAATGGAAGTTGAGAAATTTCTAAAGTTTGGTCCTTTGCTGGTATGATCGCACCTGCGAGGGTATTAGCTGCAGGTGCGAGGCCGTATGTGCGGTAGGTTGAGCGCAGGTGCGGAAGGGGTGGAGATCAGCAGAGGTCGCAGGTGCGATGGTTTCTCCACACCTGCGATAGCGCAGATGCGGACTAGTGGTCGCAGAAGCGGAGGCAGCCAAGGTTAGTTGTTTTCGCAGGTGCGCCCACATTTTTCGCACCAGCGGGCGCGCACGTGCGAGCCCAGGCTCTGCAGGTGAGGAAATGCTTGGGCAGTGTTTAAAACCGAAGGGCTTCGTGATTTTTGTCAACTTGAACTTTGCAAACTCGGTTTAGGGCGATGTTTGAGAGCGTTTTCGAGGCATTTCTTGAGGTAAGTCCCTTGTGCTAATTTTTGATCAATAATCTTGTTTCCCCATTTATTTTTCCACCTAGTTAGTGTGTATTTAAGGTACAATTTGGGAGTTTGAGGCTAGGAATTTGGAAAGTTTGAATTGTGGATTTGAAGGACCATTTGGTGTCGGAATTTAGTCAATTTGGTATGGTTTGACTCGTGAGTGAATGGGCTTTCGGATTTTGTAATGTTTGCTCGATTTCAGGACGTGGGCCCGGGTCGACATTTTAGGGAGAATTTCGGAATTTTTGTTAAATATTGATTTCATTAATTAGATGAGTCTATTATGGTTGTATTTATGATATGCAATTATTTTTTGCTAGATTTGGGCCATTCGGAGTCGGATATTTGTGGAAAAGGCATTGTTACCGATTGACTGAGCTTGGTTCGAGGTAAGTGGCTTGCCTAACCTTGTGTGGGGGAAATTTCATTAGGATTTGTACTATTTTTGATATATGAGCGCCATGTACGTGAGTTGACGAGTACATACACGGGCTAATTGTGTAAAAACCCGATTTTTCTACTAAGTAATAACCTGATTTCATTCTTATTTGAATTTCATCAGCATGTGTAGTATCCTGCTAGATTAGAATAGCATTCCTACTTACCCTAACTGTTTACTTGAACTACGTGCAGCATGTTTAGTGAATTTACTTGTTTTTCCTTAACCGGTACTTAGGTTGAACTATAGAATTTCGTGCCGTAACTATTGAATTCTATTGTTTGGCTGCATATTTACTTTAGGACTACAGAATGGTATTCCGGGAGATCCCTCTGTACTGCATATTTACTTTGGGACTACGAAACGATATTTTCGGGAGATCCCCCTATACTGCATATTTACTCTGGGACTACGAAACGGTATTGCGGGAGATCCCCCATGTACTGCATATTTACTTTGGGACTACAGAACAGTATTCCGGGAGATCCCCTTGTTTTGCATATTTACTTTGGGACTACGAAACGGTATTTGGGTAGATCCCCCC